>SJYC01138953.1:0-18922 GCA_006408675.1 Madoqua kirkii
TTTTTAAGAAAGTCTGGAGAAATCATGGATTTTTTCTATTCTCTCAGTGGAAAATAAAACATGTGTTTTTAATTTATTTCAGTTCGGTTCAGTTCAGTTTAGTTACTCCGTCTTGTACTCTTTGCAACCCCATGAATCACAGCACAGCAGGCCTCCCTGTCCATCACCAACTTCCAGAGTTCACTCAGACTCATGTCCATCGAGTCAGTGATGCCACCCAGCCATCTCAGCCTCTGTCATCCACTTCTGCCCCCAATCCCTCCCAGCATCAGAGTCTTTTCCAATGAGTCAACTCTTCGCATGAGGTGGCCAGAGTACTGGAGTTTCAGCTTTAGCATCATTCCTTCCAAAGAAATCTCAGAGTTGATCTCCTTCAGAATGGACTTGTTGGATCTCTTTGCAGTCCAAGGGACTCTCAAGAGTCTTCTCCAGCACCACAGTTCAAAAGCATCAATTCTTCGGTTCTCAGCTTTCTTCACAGTCCAGCTCTCATATCCTTATGTGACTACTGGAAAACCATAGCCTTGACTAGATGAACCTTAGTTGGCAAAGTAATGTCTCTGCCTTTGAATATGCTATCTAAGCTGGTCATAATTTTTCTTCCAAGGAGTAAGCGTCTTTTAACTTCATGGCTGCAGTCACCATCTGCAGTGATGTTGGAGACCCCAAAAATAAAGTCTGAAATTGTTTCCACTGTTTCCCCATCTATTTCCCATGAAGTGATGGGACCGGATGCCATGATCTTCACTATCTGAATGTTGAACTTCAAGCCAACTTTTTCACTCTCCTCTTTCACTTTCATCAAGAAGCTTTTTAGCCCCTCTTCACTTTCTGCCATAAGGGTGGTGTCATCTGCATATCTGAGGTTATTGATATTTCTCCAGCAATCTTGATTCCAACTTGTGTTTCTTCTAGTCCAGCGTTTTTCATGATGTACTCTGCATAGAAGTTAAATAAGCAGGGTGACAATATACAGCCTTGACGTACTCCTTTTTCTATTTGGAACCAGTGTGTTGCACCATGTCCAGTTCTAACTGTTGCTTCCTGACCTGCATACAGATTTCTCAAGAGGCAGGTCAGGTGGTCTAGTATTCTCATCTCTTTCAGAATTTCCCACAGTTTATTGTTATCCACACAGTCAAAGTTTTGGCACAGTCAAAAAGCAGGAATATATGTTTTTCTGGAACTCTCCTGCTTTTTCCATGATCCAGCAGATGTTGGCAATTTGATTTCTAGTTCCTCTGTCTTTTCTAAATTCAGCTTGATCATCAGGAATTTTATGGTTCACGTGTTGTTGAAGCCTGGCTTGGAGAATTTTGAGCATTGACTTTAAATTTCCAATTTTCTTCAGAAAAAGGTGTTAAGTTAATTTGGATATAAAATAGCTATAGTTAAATGTCCTTCTATTAACTAAGCTGAAATGGGGAAATACTAGAAAAGAAAATCAATCATTTTCTAAAACATTCCACAAGTAATCTAGAATTCTAAATCTAAACCTAAAATTTAGAAAAATACTTCCAATGCATATCCATTAAATACACTGCTTGTTTCTATTTATGATGTATACACAATATATTTTTATATAGGTGCACATGTAGATATAGATACGTAACATTATAGGCACATATGCATATATATGTAACAGGTGATAATTTACAAGTGTTTGACAGTTAAGGGGAAGGAGGCATACACAGGGAGCCTAAATATTGTGTGGAGTTTTTTTGGGTATGTTTTCATAATTTGGAAATGAGAAGTGAGTTTTCAGAGGTGCTTTCTTATAAGTTTACATTTTTTGTCAAAGTAGTTAAACATAGTTAGGGTTTCCCTGGAGACTCATTTGGTAAATAATTTTCCTGCAATGCAGGAAACCTGCCTTTGATCCTTTGGTCAGAAAGATCCCCTGAAGAAGGGAATGGTAACCTACTCCAGTATTCTTGCCTGGAGAATTCAATGGACAGACAAACCTGGCAGACTAGAGAACATAGGGTTCTTAAAACTCAGACACGACTGAGCAACTAACACTTCCATTTTTCCATTTTCAAGTGTTTCATGGCAAAACCAATATGGGAATGCTTGAACATTTTAAGATATGATGTTAATGGGCATTTATTATGTTTATAAAATAATGGGACTGGGATTTCCAGCACCTGTAGAAGGCATCAAACTCATATCACTTAGTGTTACTATTGCATATTTCTCATTATGATTCTGTTAAATGCTAGGGAAGAAAATGATCTGTCTTTATTTACTCTTAAAAAAACTGAAGGACCAGAAAATGCAACATAGCACTCCAGGGAATTTATGACAGTTTTAAATTATAAAGATATTTTCAAAATATAAATTTATTTATTTTAATTGAAGGTTAATTACTTTATAATATTGTATTGGTTTTGCAAACATCAACATAATCCACCACAGATATACACGTGTTCCCCATCCTGAACCCCCCTCCCACCTCTTTCCCCATACCATCCCTCTGGGTCATCCCAGTGCACCAGCCCCAAGCATCCAGTATCATGCATTGAACTTGGACTGGTGATTTGTCTCATATATGATACTATATATGTTCAATGCCATTCTCCCAAATCATTCCACCCTTTCCCTGTCCCACAGAGTCCAAAAGACTGTTCTAGTTATCTATGTCTCTTTTGCTGTCTCGCATACAGGATTATCATTACCATCTTCCTAAATTCCATATATATGCATTAGTATACTGTATTGGTGTTTTTCTTTCTGGCTTACTTCACTCTGTATAATAGGCTCCAGCTTCATCCAGCTCATTAGAACTGATTCAAATGAATTCTGTTTAATGACTGAGTAATATTCCATATGTACCACAGCTTTCTTATCCATTCATCTGCTGATGGACATCTAGGTTGCTTCCATGTCCTGGCTATTATAAACAGTGCTGTGATGAACATTGGGGTACACATGTCTCTTTCAGTTCTGGTTTCCTCCAGCAGTGGGATTGCTGGGTCATAAGACAGTTCTATTTCCAGTTTTTTAAGGAATCTCCACACTGCTCTCCATAGTGGCTGTACTAGTTTGCATTCGCACCAACAGTTTAAAGGGTTCCCTTTTCTCCACGTCCTCTCCAGAATTTATTGATTGTAGACTTTTGGATTGCAGCCATTCTTACTGGTGTGAAATGGTACTTCATTGTGGTTTTGATTTGCATTTCTCTGATAATGAGTGATGTTGAGCATCTTTCATGTATTTGTTAGCCATCTGTATTGAATGATACAGTGGAAAGAAAATCCCAAGTCATGATGGTATCTGGCTGTTTGTGTGTCCCTTTGCAAACAAATGTGTGATAAAGACAAAATATCAGAGATCTTTGTAAAAGACAATGTTTTAAAATGTATCATTTTGTACTCATTTGTTTTATTTCTTGGTTATAAAATTACAGAAGATAGGTAATGGTAGTTTTCTTTTGTCAGAAAACATTTGCTTTACATGTGTGAAGACAATGTGTCAAATTGTCAAATTACATTTACATGAATCTCATACATTATCATTTGAGCTAGTGAGTCAAGTACTACAGAATTACAACACAGCGATGAAGCATTTTTTTGAGTGAAAAACTTTTATCCTATTAGATACAATTCCCTATAGAAGGCTCTTCCTTTCTTACATTAGGCCAATGTCTGATTTCAGACAATTTAAATTACATACTGAGTGGAATAATTATCTTTGATTTTTCTATTAAATGCATAGTTTGCTTTTTTAAAATTTAAATAAATAGTTGTTTTTGTTATTGCTGTTCAGCTGCTCAGTGTATTGGACTCTTTGCAAGCCCATGGCCTGTAGCACACGAGGCTTACCTGTCCTTCATCATCTCTGGGAGCTTGTTCAAACTCATGTCCATTCAGTCAGTGATGCCATCCAACCATCTTATCCTATGCTGTCCCCTTCTCCTCCTGTCTTCAGTCTTTCCCAACAGCAGGGTCTTTTCTAATGAGTCAGCCCTTCACATCAGGGGGCCAAAAGTATTGGAGCCACAGCTTCAGCATCAATCCTTCCAGTCAATATTTCAGGATTGATTTACTTTAGGATTGACTGGTTTGATCTCCTTGCATCCAAGGGACTCTCAAGAGTCTGGAAACACCACAGTTCAAAAGCATCAATTCCTCACTGCAGCTTTCTTTATGATCCAACTCTCACACCCTTACATGACTAATGGAAAAACCATACCTTTTACTAGACGGATCTTTGTTGGCAAGGTAATATCTCTGCTTTTAAACATGCTGTTTAGGTTGGTCATAACTTTCCTGCCAAGGAGTAAGCGTCTTTTAATTTCATGGCTGTAATCACCATCTGCAGTGAATTTGGAGCCCAAGAAAATAAAATCTGTCACTGTTTTAATTGTTTGCCCATCTATTTGCCATGAAGTGATGGGACCAGATGTCATGATCTTAGTTTTTTGAATGTTGAGTTTTAAGTCAGCTTTTTCATATTCCTTTTTCACCTTCATCAAGAGGCTCTGTAGTTCCTCTTGCTTTCTCCCATAAGGATGGTATCATCTGCATATCTGTGGTTACTGATATTTCTCTCGGCAATCTTGATTCCAGCTTGTGCTTCATCCAGCCCAGTGTTTGACATGATGTATTCTGCATATAAGTTAAATAAGCAGGATGACAATCTAGAGCCTTGACATATTCCTTTCCCAATTTGGAACCAGTCTGTCATTCCATATCTCGTTCTAACTGTTGCTTCTTGATCTGCAGTAAGGTTTCTCAGGAGGCAGGTTAGGTAGTCTGGTATTCCCATCTCTTGAAGAATTTTCCACTGCTTGCTTGTGATCCACACAATCAAATGGACAGGGAAGACTGGTGTGCTGCCCTCCACGGAGACACAAGAGTTGGATACGAATGAGTGACTGAACTGAACTGAACACAGTCAAAGGCTTTAGTATAGTCAATGAAGCAGAAGTGGATTTATTTCTGGAATTCCATTTCTTTTTCTATGATCCAACGGATGCTGGCCATTTGATTTCTGGTTCGTCTGCCTTTTCTAAATCCAACTTGAACACCTTGAATTTCTCAGTTCATGTACTTTGAAGCCTAGCTTGGAGACTTTTGAGCATTACTTTTCTAGCATGTGAGATGAGTGCAGCTATGCAGTAGTTTGAACACTGAATAGCTGTGGAAGTATTTGAAAAAAAAATACTTTTTCATGATAAAAAGTCAATAAAGTGACTTCTTAAGGGAATTTTTCAATCTGATATATGACAGTTATAACATCTCACAACTAACATCTTACTTGATGGGTAAGGACTCAATGTTTGCCCCTAAATTAAGGACAAGATAACAAAACCATCTCTCATCTATTCAACATTGTACTGGGGGTCTTAGCCAGGATAAATAGGCTGATAAATAAGTGAAATAAAAGACATCCAAAGTAGAAAAGCAGAAAAACTGTATTTCCAGATAAAATGACCTTATATATATATAATCCCATGGAATCCACATAATGAATCATTCAAACTAATAAACAAGTTCATCAAGTTTACAGACACATGATCTGTTTACAAAAAAAAATCAGTTGCATTATCTACACAAGCAACATATAATCCAAAAATGAACTTTAAAAAATTTAAAGTAGTATTAAGAAAAATATAATACTCAGCAAAAATGAAATAAACGCTAAGTATATTCTGACAACTTCTAAACACAGTTGGAACAAATTTAAGAAGGCCTAAATAAATAAAAAGATACTTTTTGTTCATGGTTTATAAGACTTATGGTGGCAAAGATGGAAATCTTAAATCCTAAACTGATTTATACTTTCACTGAAATTCCCTCAGACTACCAGATGTTTATTTATTTATTTGTTTGTTTATTTTGTAGAAATAAAAAACTGGATGCTAATGTTCATGTGGAATTTTAAGGGACTCAGGATAGTTGAAACAACTTAGGAAAGAACAAAGTAGAAGACTCACACTTCATATTTCAAAACTTCTGACAAAGCCATAGTAGCCAGGCAGGACATAATGAAACTTGGGATAATAATGAACATATTGAAATAGACATGAGAGTTCAGAAATAAATCATTACATTTATGGTTAATTGATTTTTGATAAGGATGCCAAGACAATTCAAAGGAAGAAAGAATAGTCTCTTCAGTAAACAGTGCTGCAACATATAATGCAATAGATAAACTCCACATGGAAATATAAAAGTACATTAGGATGGCTAAAACGTTCATGTGTGTTTTTCCATGAAATGTAAAGGAAAACATGAACAAACTTCTTGGCCATTCCTTATATCTTTGTTATCATGGTTCAGAAAAGGCTTCTGAAATATGACACCAAAACAAAAGTGATAAATGGAAACAAACAATAGTCATATAAACACACAGAACTTTATCAAATTTAGTAATTTTTTGCTTCATAGGATACCATCACTAAAGTGAGATCAATGCACACCTACATATATTCTCTCTCTCTCACACACACACACACATACACACACACACACATATATATACACATACATATATATATATACACACACACACACACACACACACACACACACACAGGGAGAGAAAGAGAGAGAGCATTGTTGTTTAGTTAAGTCATTTCCACCTCTTCTGAGACCCTGCAGACTGTAGACCACAAGATTTCTCTGTCCATGGGATTTCTCAGGTAATATTGGAGTAGGTTGTCATCTCATTTTCTAGTGGATCTTCCCAATTCATTGGGAAGATCCTGGGATTAAACCCAGGTTTCCTGCTAGGCAGACAGTTTCTTTACCATTGAGCCACCTGGGAAGCATATAAATATAAATACACACACACACACACACACACACACACACACACACACACATATAAGATCCTTAGACAGCTAGGAGACCAAACCAGTCAATCTGGTTTCAGGGAAATCAACCCTGAATACTCATTGGAAAGACTGATGCTGAAGCTGAAGTTCCAGTATTTTGGTCCACTGATACAAACAGCTGATTTTTGGAAAAGTCTCTGATGGTGGTAAAGATTGAGGGTAGAAGAAGAAGAGGGCGTCTGAGGATGAGATGGCTAAATGGCATCACTGGTGCAATAGATGTGAACTTCGGGAGATGGTGAGGGTCAGGGAGGCCTGGCATGCTGCAGTAGATGGGGTCACAAATAATCAAACATCACTGGGTGACTGAACAACAACAGTAATAAAAGGACAAATAATATAGATTTTTTTAAATGGGAAAAGGATTTTATTGGACATTTTCACATTTGAGAAAAAGGCACATGAAAAGGTCACAATTATTAACAACTAGGAAAATACAAATTTAAACTATGAGACAGCACGTCCCACCGCTAGGATGTCTGTAATCAATAAAACAGAAATAAGTGCTGACAAAAATGTGAAAAATGTGGAATTCTAATACAGTACTAGTAAAAATGCTGTTTTTGACTTTAGTCTCTATTTCCTCAAAAGGAAAAGTTTGCTATCATATATTGTTATCACATATTCCAGGACTTCTTTGCCTAGATATATAACCAAGATAAAATTCCTAGTATACACTATAGTACATTCATAATAGAAAATCCATAAATAGACAAAACATCCATAAACTAAAAATTGATAAATTAAGCATATAGAATACATGTACATGCAATAGAATGTTATTAAGTAACATCATTTACTATAGCAAAAGATGAAACTAAAACATCACCAGTGAAAGAGCTCAGTCACAAAAGGTTACATATTGTGTAAAATGTATAAAATAGACAAATATATAGAGATTACAGGTATATTAGTGATTGTCCAGGGCTGGGAATAGGGTATGGGAAATGATTACTAATGTGCATAGAATTTCTTTTTGAGGTGATGAAATGTTCTAAAATGAATTGCAATTATGATTATAGACATCTGTGAGTACATGAAAACTCACTGATTTGAGTACTTTGAATAGACAAATTCTATGTTATGTTATGAAAATTATATATCAATGAAGCTTCTGTGTTTAAAGATAATACATATTGAAAACAAAAAAATTGAAAGCAAGTTCAATTTTCATAAAGATTACTATGTTTACAGATATAACAATTTGCTTTGTATTTCTGGAATCTGTGGCCAGTGTTCAGAACCTGTCTCTTATACACATCTCTATTTATGATGTATACACAATATATTTTTATATAGGTGCACATGTAGATATAGATACGTAACATTATAGGCACATATGCATATATATGTAACAGGTGATAATTTACAAGTGTTTGACAGTTAAGGGGAAGGAGGCATACACAGGGAGCCTAAATATTGTGTGGAGTTTTTTTGGGTATGTTTTCATAATTTGGAAATGAGAAGTGAGTTTTCAGAGGTGCTTTCTTATAAGTTTACATTTTTTGTCAAAGTAGTTAAACATAGTTAGGGTTTCCCTGGAGACTCATTTGGTAAATAATTTTCCTGCAATGCAGGAAACCTGCCTTTGATCCTTTGGTCAGAAAGATCCCCTGAAGAAGGGAATGGTAACCTACTCCAGTATTCTTGCCTGGAGAATTCAATGGACAGACAAACCTGGCAGACTAGAGAACATAGGGTTCTTAAAACTCAGACACGACTGAGCAACTAACACTTCCATTTTTCCATTTTCAAGTGTTTCATGGCAAAACCAATATGGGAATGCTTGAACATTTTAAGATATGATGTTAATGGGCATTTATTATGTTTATAAAATAATGGGACTGGGATTTCCAGCACCTGTAGAAGGCATCAAACTCATATCACTTAGTGTTACTATTGCATATTTCTCATTATGATTCTGTTAAATGCTAGGGAAGAAAATGATCTGTCTTTATTTACTCTTAAAAAAACTGAAGGACCAGAAAATGCAACATAGCACTCCAGGGAATTTATGACAGTTTTAAATTATAAAGATATTTTCAAAATATAAATTTATTTATTTTAATTGAAGGTTAATTACTTTATAATATTGTATTGGTTTTGCAAACATCAACATAATCCACCACAGATATACACGTGTTCCCCATCCTGAACCCCCCTCCCACCTCTTTCCCCATACCATCCCTCTGGGTCATCCCAGTGCACCAGCCCCAAGCATCCAGTATCATGCATTGAACTTGGACTGGTGATTTGTCTCATATATGATACTATATATGTTCAATGCCATTCTCCCAAATCATTCCACCCTTTCCCTGTCCCACAGAGTCCAAAAGACTGTTCTAGTTATCTATGTCTCTTTTGCTGTCTCGCATACAGGATTATCATTACCATCTTCCTAAATTCCATATATATGCATTAGTATACTGTATTGGTGTTTTTCTTTCTGGCTTACTTCACTCTGTATAATAGGCTCCAGCTTCATCCAGCTCATTAGAACTGATTCAAATGAATTCTGTTTAATGACTGAGTAATATTCCATATGTACCACAGCTTTCTTATCCATTCATCTGCTGATGGACATCTAGGTTGCTTCCATGTCCTGGCTATTATAAACAGTGCTGTGATGAACATTGGGGTACACATGTCTCTTTCAGTTCTGGTTTCCTCCAGCAGTGGGATTGCTGGGTCATAAGACAGTTCTATTTCCAGTTTTTTAAGGAATCTCCACACTGCTCTCCATAGTGGCTGTACTAGTTTGCATTCGCACCAACAGTTTAAAGGGTTCCCTTTTCTCCACGTCCTCTCCAGAATTTATTGATTGTAGACTTTTGGATTGCAGCCATTCTTACTGGTGTGAAATGGTACTTCATTGTGGTTTTGATTTGCATTTCTCTGATAATGAGTGATGTTGAGCATCTTTCATGTATTTGTTAGCCATCTGTATTGAATGATACAGTGGAAAGAAAATCCCAAGTCATGATGGTATCTGGCTGTTGTGTGTCCCTTTGCAAACAAATGTGTGATAAAGACAAAATATCAGAGATCTTTGTAAAAGACAATGTTTTAAAATGTATCATTTTGTACTCATTTGTTTTATTTCTTGGTTATAAAATTACAGAAGATAGGTAATGGTAGTTTTCTTTTGTCAGAAAACATTTGCTTTACATGTGTGAAGACAATGTGTCAAATTGTCAAATTACATTTACATGAATCTCATACATTATCATTTGAGCTAGTGAGTCAAGTACTACAGAATTACAACACAGCGATGAAGCATTTTTTTGAGTGAAAAACTTTTATCCTATTAGATACAATTCCCTATAGAAGGCTCTTCCTTTCTTACATTAGGCCAATGTCTGATTTCAGACAATTTAAATTACATACTGAGTGGAATAATTATCTTTGATTTTTCTATTAAATGCATTGTTTGCTTTTTTAAAATTTAAATAAATAGTTGTTTTTGTTATTGCTGTTCAGCTGCTCAGTGTATTGGACTCTTTGCAAGCCCATGGCCTGTAGCACACGAGGCTTACCTGTCCTTCATCATCTCTGGGAGCTTGTTCAAACTCATGTCCATTCAGTCAGTGATGCCATCCAACCATCTTATCCTATGCTGTCCCCTTCTCCTCCTGTCTTCAGTCTTTCCCAACAGCAGGGTCTTTTCTAATGAGTCAGCCCTTCACATCAGGGGGCCAAAAGTATTGGAGCCACAGCTTCAGCATCAATCCTTCCAGTCAATATTTCAGGATTGATTTACTTTAGGATTGACTGGTTTGATCTCCTTGCATCCAAGGGACTCTCAAGAGTCTGGAAACACCACAGTTCAAAAGCATCAATTCCTCACTGCAGCTTTCTTTATGATCCAACTCTCACACCCTTACATGACTAGTGGAAAAACCATACTTTTTACTAGACGGATCTTTGTTGGCAAGGTAATATCTCTGCTTTTAAACATGCTTCAGGATTGATTTACTTTAGGATTGACTGGTTTGATCTCCTTGCATCCAAGGGACTCTCAAGAGTCTGGAAACACCACAGTTCAAAAGCATCAATTCCTCACTGCAGCTTTCTTTATGATCCAACTCTCACACCCTTACATGACTAGTGGAAAAACCATACTTTTTACTAGACGGATCTTTGTTGGCAAGGTAATATCTCTGCTTTTAAACATGCTGTTTAGGTTGGTCATAACTTTCCTGCCAAGGAGTAAGCGTCTTTTAATTTCATGGCTGTAATCACCATCTGCAGTGAATTTGGAGCCCAAGAAAATAAAATCTGTCACTGTTTTAATTGTTTGCCCATCTATTTGCCATGAAGTGATGGGACCAGATGTCATGATCTTAGTTTTTTGAATGTTGAGTTTTAAGTCAGCTTTTTCATATTCCTTTTTCACCTTCATCAAGAGGCTCTGTAGTTCCTCTTGCTTTCTCCCATAAGGATGGTATCATCTGCATATCTGTGGTTACTGATATTTCTCTCGGCAATCTTGATTCCAGCTTGTGCTTCATCCAGCCCAGTGTTTGACATGATGTATTCTGCATATAAGTTAAATAAGCAGGATGACAATCTAGAGCCTTGACATATTCCTTTCCCAATTTGGAACCAGTCTGTCATTCCATATCTCGTTCTAACTGTTGCTTCTTGATCTGCAGTAAGGTTTCTCAGGAGGCAGGTTAGGTAGTCTGGTATTCCCATCTCTTGAAGAATTTTCCACTGCTTGCTTGTGATCCACACAATCAAATGGACAGGGAAGACTGGTGTGCTGCCCTCCACGGAGACACAAGAGTTGGATACGAATGAGTGACTGAACTGAACTGAACGCAGTCAAAGGCTTTAGTATAGTCAATGAAGCAGAAGTGGATTTATTTCTGGAATTCCATTTCTTTTTCTATGATCCAACGGATGCTGGCCATTTGATTTCTGGTTCGTCTGCCTTTTCTAAATCCAACTTGAACACCTTGAATTTCTCAGTTCATGTACTTTGAAACCTAGCTTGGAGACTTTTGAGCATTACTTTTCTAGCATGTGAGATGAGTGCAACTATGCAGTAGTTTGAACACTGAATAGCTGTGGAAGTATTTGAAAAAAAAAATACTTTTTCATGATAAAAAGTCAATAAAGTGACTTCTTAAGGGAATTTTTCAATCTGATATATGACAATTATAACATCTCACAACTAACATCTTACTTGATGAGTAAGGACTCAATGTTTGCCCCTAAATTAAGGACAAGATAACACAACCATCTCTCATCTATTCAACATTGTACTGGGGGTCTTAGCCAGGATAAATAGGCTGATAAATAAGTGAAATAAAAGACATCCAAAGTAGAAAAGCAGAAAAACTGTATTTCCAGATAAAATGACCTTATATATATATAATCCCATGGAATCCACATAATGAATCATTCAAACTAATAAACAAGTTCATCAAGTTTACAGACACATGATCTGTTTACAAAAAAAAATCAGTTGCATTATCTACACAAGCAACATATAATCCAAAAATGAACTTTAAAAAATTGTCCACTGATACAAACAGCTGATTTTTGGAAAAGTCTCTGATGGTGGTAAAGATTGAGGGTAGAAGAAGAAGAGGGCGTCTGAGGATGAGATGGCTAAATGGCATCACTGGTGCAATAGATGTGAACTTCGGGAGATGGTGAGGGTCAGGGAGGCCTGGCATGCTGCAGTAGATGGGGTCACAAATAATCAAACATCACTGGGTGACTGAACAACAACAGTAATAAAAGGACAAATAATATAGATTTTTTTAAATGGGAAAAGGATTTTATTGGACATTTTCACATTTGAGAAAAAGGCACATGAAAAGGTCACAATTATTAACAACTAGGAAAATACAAATTTAAACTATGAGACAGCACGTCCCACCGCTAGGATGTCTGTAATCAATAAAACAGAAATAAGTGCTGACAAAAATGTGAAAAATGTGGAATTCTAATACAGTACTAGTAAAAATGCTGTTTTTGACTTTAGTCTCTATTTCCTCAAAAGGAAAAGTTTGCTATCATATATTGTTATCACATATTCCAGGACTTCTTTGCCTAGATATATAACCAAGATAAAATTCCTAGTATACACTATAGTACATTCATAATAGAAAATCCATAAATAGACAAAACATCCATAAACTAAAAATTGATAAATTAAACATATAGAATACATGTACATGCAATAGAATGTTATTAAGTAACATCATTTACTATAGCAAAAGATGAAACTAAAACATCACCAGTGAAAGAGCTCAGTCACAAAAGGTTACATATTGTGTAAAATGTATAAAATAGACAAATATATAGAGATTACAGGTATATTAGTGATTGTCCAGGGCTGGGAATAGGGTATGGGAAATGATTACTAATGTGCATAGAATTTCTTTTTGAGGTGATGAAATGTTCTAAAATGAATTGCAATTATGATTATAGACATCTGTGAGTACATGAAAACTCACTGATTTGAGTACTTTGAATAGACAAATTCTATGTTATGTTATGAAAATTATATATCAATGAAGCTTCTGTGTTTAAAGATAATACATATTGAAAACAAAAAAATTGAAAGCAAGTTCAATTTTCATAAAGATTACTATGTTTACAGATATAACAATTTGCTTTGTATTTCTGGAATCTGTGGCCAGTGTTCAGAACAACAATAACAAAAAATGTGTATATTGCTGCATATTCTAAAGAGAACTGAGCATTTTTAAAGACAGGTAAATAACCAGCACTTATTAATAGGAAATCAAGTTACAACTGCCATCAACATCAGCTTATTCCTTCCTTTGAGAGGAATTGCATGAAATTCCTCCTCATTGAAGTCATTACTCTTTTGCCTACTGGGAATATATTTTGTTTCCACTGTCTTTGTGTAAAGGCAAGATATTTCTTTATGTACCATGTCATGTGTGAGGACTCCAAAATAATCAATTATGGTGATCAAAAGTCATTGCAAGAAGGTGAATTGTGCATCTCTTTTTCATAAACAGCATCTGCTTTTATGTGAGATTTCTTATTCTCTATTTATTTTTTAAAGCAAATTGGCAAAATAAGAAACTTTGAGTTTCCTACATATCAAGTTGATATTTCTTTATGTACCATGTCATGTGTGAGGACTCCAAAATAATCAATTATGGTGATCAAAAGTCATTGCAAGAAGGTGAATTGTGCATCTCTTTTTCATAAACAGCATCTGCTTTTATGTGAGATTTCTTATTCTCTATTTATTTTTTAAAGCAAATTGGCAAAATAAGAAACTTTGAGTTTCCTACATATCAAGTAGATTATGCGGATGGTGGCCAACCATGAGTTCTCACAAACTAAACACCAAAAAAAAAAAAAAAAAGCCAACAACCAAAAAACTTAGTTGTACTGCTGTAGGCAAGAGCTAAGCGGAAACCTTGGGAGGGTTCCACCTGAAATGAATCTTCATCCTGCAAACCATCTTAAAAATCTCCCTTAGATTCTATATCATTACTATATATGAGTAATTTGGAACACTACTTCACAGATGAGAATCAATCTTAGTCATGGGAACCAACAGAGGACAGAGCAGCACTAATGAATAAGTATTAATTTCTGGCTTTTCTGCAGTCTTTCCAATACATTTCCCAACTTGGGAGAAAGTCAGTATGTAAATGGAAAATAGAAGCAGATGTGGTCCCTTCAAGTTCAGCTTAATGTTTGGAAAATAGTGTTTATTACATATGTGATTGGTGGTTTAACTGGGTTGATTCTGCTATATGTAGAGGTTGGGAATCTGCCTAAGCTATAAGGAAAAGCGAGAAATTCAAAAGGAATTAATTAAGATAGTAAGAGGAGAAAAATTAGATATATTCATTTTTAAATATTTGTTTAAAATATTTTAAAAGTACAAACCAAAGGAAATATATTGTGATTCAGAAAACACAGGTTAAATAAATTTATATATGATGATCTCAAATTATATTGTAATTTCCATATCTTCATTTGTTTACCACAAGGGGAGGGAAGTTGTGAGGTTGACCAATGAGGGGAATGTTAAATGTTCATAATACTTAAATAGGAATTCCAGACTGATTAATAAAAAAAATTGCTAAGAGTTAATTAACTTATAATGCATACTTTTTAGAAGGAATCATAATATTCAGGTGACTATCCCCATTAGTTTAAATGGAAATAAAAAGATGCATTTGTTACAGTTCATTCATCTTTCTATTGCCAAAATTTTCTTATAAGTAAACAATGGTCCTGAGACTGTGTTAGACTTTAGGTGTGAAATAAAAAATATTCCAGATGTTATCCCTTCAAGGAGCCTATGGTGTAGTAAACACATTATATAAATAAATTAAACAAACATATTGCATATTAATGAATTCTGCAGAATACTATGAAGGAAGCAAACAATGCTGAAAGTCAATATCAAAACAAAACAAGTATATGGTTGAACTGACCTACTTTTTTCAATATTATTCAGAAAGCATCTACCAAGAGGTAAGATTGAAGCTGTTACTTAAAGGACAATGATGAATTAGTGTCTGTAAAAGTGAAATCAGGCCTGACAACATTTGCTGTGTTTGGAGAAGGCAAGCACTCAGTACAAGTCAGGAGTGGACACAAATGGGTATGAATAGAAGTGTGTGCAACACTAGTGGGGGTGCTCACTGAGGGTGCAAGATTAGTGGCAAGAAAACTTGAAGCATTTGAAAGGTTTTAGGTGAGCAGTTATGTGATTGCATTTAATTTGTACCCTGACAGGTTACAGCATAGAGTATCCAAAATTTAGGGGTGAAAGAAGAAATGGCAGTTTGGAGACAACAACAAAAAATGCAGGTGAAAATTTGGTGACTATGCAGCCTCTTTGGAAATAGGATTTGAAATATATTTTGGAGATAAATCATATATGGGTTAAGATCAAGGAGAAAATCAAAAAATATATTTCTGACTTGGTCTCTGAAAGCTTAGTGGAAATATTTTTCAAGATAATGAAGAAATAATGGTGGGAACCAACAAGTTTAGGGGTAGGAATCAAATATTCAATTTTGGGTGCATTAGCTTATACATATGTGTGTATGATCAAACTGAGATAGGTTTTAGGATTTTGGATAGAGGAGACCCTTGACCTTGGTTCTCCATAGAAAAGCATTGGCGTGGCTTGAGAGAAATGTCATATTGAGCCACAGATGTTACCGAGCCAGTGAAGAAGCCTCTATTGCATTTGCCAAGCAATACACGAGCTGTCACTGCTGTTTTCCCTCACAAGCATTCTGAACATGCCGTAACAATTTCCATGCTGTAACAGTATGCCATGTTTCCTGCATATTTTTAACAAAATCAAATTAGTGAAGTATAATTAATGTAGCATCACCCGCTTTTGCAAAGAAGGCTTGGAAAGTGAATATTTGCATTTTTAGAATTGTAAATGGGAGGCTACTTCCCACTGAGATCCACAGAAGGATCAATTCTCTAAAGAAACAAAAGGGGTCCAGATGCTATATACACACAGCCCCCTCCCCCCAAATCATAATTGTTCAGAACAAGCCATCATATTTTCTGTCTAAAATACATGCTCTTACTATACATAAACTTACTTTAACCCCTGAAACCATTCATCCCAATGAGTCTATGTACTATATAATTAATAACACTCACAAGATGTTATTCTCACAAGGCAGTGAACCAAAAATCACTAAAGCCTTCATCAGTTTCAAGGTCAAAATATTTGATGAGAGCCATTTCTTCTTTTAAAGCTTGTTCTCCCTTTGAAACAGTAGGAAAAGGAAGGAGGAGATCTTATTTTAAATGAAACAGCAAATAAAAGAATATAAAGAAGAAATTTTGTCCCAACACTGCATTTGGTGGATAGTTTTCTTCATACTTCCCTGGTGGCTCAGCCGGTAGAGCGCCCGCCTACAGTGCGGGAGACCGGGGTTCAGTCCTTGGGTTGGGAAGATCTCCTGGAGAAGTAAATGACAACCCACTCCAGTATTCTTGCCTGGAAAATCTCATGGACGGAGCCTAGTAGACTACAGTCCATGGGGTCGCAAAGAGTCGGACACGACTGAGCGATTTCAGTTTCAGTTTCAGTTTCAGTTTCTTCATCTGTAACCTCATTTGTAACAGTTCACGTTCCTTCCATATTCTGTTGACATTTAACTGGGCAGAGTTCTTTCCATGATTTGACATGACTCAGTCATTCCTGAAGGTCCTGATTACTTGGAGCTCCTTCCTGTAAAGGGCTTCATTAGCTTTCATAATTTTTAATGTGAACAATGATTATATTGGAGATACTACAAGAATCACTTTGATTCAATCCATGCTTCTTCCATTTCTTTATAAAGGTCAAGCTGAACACCCTATCCAATGCCAAAATACATAGTTTTAGTCACTATGATTATCCCAAATGGCCAGAGGGCATTTAGCTTCTTAACTGATACAAATTTTGTTTTAGTCCTTAATGGGGGTAATTATAATTGGATATAAAAATTTCTAAGTAGAGGAATTCAGAGAAAATGAGATGGAAAAGAATATTTTTCTCATGAGTTATTAGGCACAGTTTTGGAAGATCCCAATTGCTTCAAACCCTTTAAATTAAAAGTATTTACTTTTTAAATATTTTGGAAATATTGAAAAAAATCTCCCCAATTTACTTCCTTGTTCAGAAGATAAACAATAATCTATGATTTTAAGGATATTTTAGTAAGTTAGTACATGGCAAATTTTTGGACATCCACTTTTTTAGCTAGAACCATTTAAGACTATTGGAAAGATCAACTTGAGCATTTCTCTACAGGCAAATTAGAAACAAACTACACTCTGTTATTTTACTTATTTCTGCATGAATTTGTGTATGCACATGCAAAATCCACAAAATATCTTACAACTTTTGATTCTAATAGTAAATTTTATATCCAGATGAACATGTTTGACATTACTTCTTGAAACAATATTATTTATAAACAAATAGCTTAAAGTTCTGCCCTGTCCTTTAAGAATTCCATAGTCAAAATAATTTCTAAATTTAGTCACAAACATCTGCCAAGTTGCCATTATTTAATTTCTCTGTTTTTTCTAAAGGGTTTTGTACTCTCTGTTTATAGTATACCTGTCTTAAAGTTGCTTATTGCTGCTAAGAGTTCCACTAAATATCACTTAGCCTCAAAACTGGTTGTATTGAAAATTCTGGACAAAGTTCAGAACATCTCTTGGGCCTCAAAACCCTGCAATGAGATATTTCAAGTCAATGCTTTATGCACTATTAGCATCACTGATTTTACTTTTCCATTTTGATAAGTTTCTTTAGAACTTAGAAAACTAGTTCAAATGCTACTTCTGAAAAAAAAAAAAATACTTTTCGTTCTGTCCTGTTGCTTGATACATGCAAAAGCATCAAGCAGTTCATAAGACTTACTCTATCCCCAGCCCTGAATAGGTAGGCCTACTTTGTTGACAGTTGTGTGGCCTTGTAATTAGAAGCAAGTAAGAAGTATTAGAACTCTTCCAACCTTGGCACAATAAGCACATAAAAGAAGGAAAAATTCTGATGCATATTGAAGAAACAGCAATCAAAACCATTAATAAAATCTGAGTCAATGGGTCTCTTAGACACTGTTGAATTAAAGTGGCTGGATGAAAAAAGAAGCCTGAGGATGAAGACTACTAGAGGAATATGGGCCACAGAAAAAAAGAACAGAAAGGGAGTATAAATGTTACCCTTCGAATCAACATTCATTAAATCATGGAAAAGAAGATTTGAATATTAACAGATGATTTTTATGCACACTAGCACTTGAGAGCCACTGATCTGAAAGAATGTATAATTAGCAAGTCCTTTATTCTGTCTCTTTTGAACAATAATTATCTCAGTCATACTTTTGTCATAAACTGGAAAACAACCAATTTATTGTCAAATTATAAGATGAGTATATGCATATTTCATGTAAATGATTCAAAATAAATCCTAATTATTAAGAGCATGAATGCTAATATTAACATTGTGTTGTTAAAAATTTGAGATCACAAAAATAATCCTTTATCTAACATAGACAAATACTATTTCCATATTATGTAGAATTTAGAGGT
>SJYC01138963.1:0-11080 GCA_006408675.1 Madoqua kirkii
TGAAAAATACTCAAATACAGAATTTTTCTTTTCAATTAAACTTTTATTTAAGCAACAGTATTAAAATAAGAACACTGACATCATAATCAAGTAAAAGACAAACTGAAAAACAATTAAAATCAGATTTTTTATGGCTGATACTTGAAATTATTATATGAATTAACTACTACAAATTTTTTAATTTTGCTATTTTAATTTTAGTTGTATCTAAATGTTCATGTATATGTTTGTGTGTGTCTTCCAAAGTCACAAATTTTTACTGTGGAGTTTTTTTAATGTGATTACTCTATTAGGAGCGCAATAAATACGTGGTGAATAAAATGTGGTTATATCTTAGTAAAACATAAGGAAATAGAAGAAATCAGGGTGAATTTGTTACCTAGCTTAAAATTATTAAGATCTACATTTTTAGCCTTTAGGAGAGTTTGACTATGAGTTTGGTGTGATCTTCCTCCAAGTAAGAACATGCTAGAGAAAGCAAAAACTCTTGTTAGATTTTGAACTCAATTCAAGAGCCACTAAGCCCACTGCCTTTTGTGTCAAAAGTGTGTATATAGCTAATGATCTCTACCACAGGAAAGACTGTGAAAATTTGGCATTTCCAGTGCTCACATGTTCACTAAGTATGAGTAATATATGTAGGAATTATTAAGATGAAATATGAGACAGCAAACAGAAGGAGCAAAGTCAGCAACTGATGGAGACACAGCAAAACAGATGAAAGGTATCATCAATAGTAGTCAATCTTGAGTTTAAAGTATACTGTCAATGAAGACCACTTTTAATGAGAAAAGCTAATTTTCAAGATAATTATGTTTGTTCTTTAATCTTATTCAATTACAAGAGCTCAAGTCAAAAAATTTAAAGTTGAATTTTAAATAATGTTCATATGTGTCAACAGGTATTTTACATATTAATGTACTATATTAACAGACAAAATCTAATGTACAACAATGCAAGTAAAGGTATTTAACTGAGCATTTTTTCTAGTGGTCTGGTGGCTCCGAAACTGCCTGCAATCAGGGAGACCTGGAGTCGACCACTGGGTCAGGAAGAACCCACAGTGAAGGGAATGGCAACCCACTCCAGTATTCTTGTCTGGAGAATCCCATGAACAGAGTGGCATGTGGGCTACAGTCCATGGTTTTGCAAAGAGTGGCATTTGACTGACCAACTAAGCAGGCATGAACATGTGAGTAAAACAAGCAGTATTTGTATTCTGTTTAGGAAAATATCTTTGTGGTATACTGCTTCCCATTACAGGGCACCCTGGGTGGTGCCAGTGTTAAAGAATCTGCCTACCAATGCAGGAGACATAAGACACAAGGGTTCAGTCCTTGGGTTAGGAAGATTCCCTGGAGGAGGAAATGGCAACCTACTCCAGTATTCTTGTCTAGAGAATCCCATGGACAGAGGAACATAGTGGGCTACAGTCCATGGGGTAGCAAAGAATTGGACAGGACTGTGAAAAATTCTGAAAGAGATGGGAATACCAGATCACCTGAACTGCCTCTTGAGAAATCTGTATGCAGGTCAGGAAGCAACAATTAGAACTGGACATGGAACAATAGACTGGTTCCAAATAGGAAAAGGAGTACGTCAAGGCTGTATATTGTCACCCTGCTTATTTAATTTATATGCAGAGTACATCATGAGAAATGCTCGACTGGAAGAAACACAAGCTGGAATCAAGATTGCCGGAAGAAATATCAATAACCTCAGATATGCAGATGACACCACCTTTTTGGCAGAAAGGAAAGAGGAACTAAAAAGCCTTTTAATTAAAGTGAAAGCGGAGAGTGAAAAAGTTGGCCTAAAGCTCAACATTCAGAAAATGAAAATCATGGCATCCAGTCCCATCACTTCATTTGAAATAGATGGGGAAACAGTGGAAACAGTGTCAGACTTTATTTTGGAGGGCTCAAAACCCACTGCAGATGGTGATTGCAGCCATGAAATTAAAAGATGCTTACTCCTTGGAAGTAAAGTTATGACCAACCTAGGTAGTATATTCAAAAGCAAAGACATTACTTTGCTTACTAAGGTCCATCTAGTCAAGGCTATGGTTTTTCCTGTGGTCATCTATGGATGTGAGAGTTGGACTGTGAAGAAAGCTGAGTGCCAAAGAATTGATGCTTTTGAACTGTGGTGTTGGAGAAGACTCTTGAGAGTCCCCGGACTGCAAGGAGATCCAACCAATCCATTTTGAAGATCAATCTTGGGATTTCTTTGGAAGGAATGATGCTAAAGCTGAAATTCCAGTACTTTGGCCACCTCATGCAAAGCATTGACTCACTGGAAAAGTCTCTGATACTGAGAGGGATTAGGGGCAGAAGGAGAAGGGGACGACAGAGGATGAGATGGCTGGATGGCATCACTGACTCAATGGACATGAGTCTGAGTGAACTCCGGGAGTTGGTGATGGACAGGGAGGCCTGGTGTGCTGCAATTCATGGGGTCACAAAGAGTCGGACACACTGACTGACTAACCTGAACTGAACTGAAGCAACTTAGCACTTACATATGCCTCCAATTAAAGGGACCAAATAAAGAGTGAAGTGAAACTGTCAGTAAACACTGACATTAATCAATAAATTGAGTTCATGTAATTTATACATGCATTTATTCTACATAATATCACAAGTTTAGCAAGATAAAATATGTTGACTTCGGTATTAGTGCCATTCCTAGACTGAAAATTTTGTAAACTGTATGAAGTTTCTGTTGAACAAGTGTATTGATACAGAACACTATATATTAGGACAAAAAAATATCTTTTCACATAATGAGACAGTTAGTTCAGTTGCTCAGTAAGTTGACTGACTCTGTGACCCCATTGGACTGTAGCATATCAGGCTTCCTGTCCATCACCAACCCCTAGAGTTTGCTCAGATTCATGTCCATCAAGTTGGTGCTGTCATCCAACCATCTGATCCTCTGTTGTCCCCGTCTCCTGCCCTCAGTCTTTCCCAGCATCAGGGTCTTTTCCAGTGAGTCAATTCTTCACATCAAGTGCCAAAGTATTGGCACTTCAGCGTCATCATCAGCCCTTCCAACAAATATTCAAAACTGACTTCCTTGAAGATTGACTGGTTGGATCTCCTTGCAATCCAAGGAAATTTTAAATTCTTCTCCAACACCACACTTCAAAAATATCAGTTATTTGGCACTCAGCTTTCTCTATGTTTCAAGTCTAACATCCATACATAACACCTGGAAAAATTATAGTTTCAACTAAATGGAACTTTGTTGGCTTTTTAATATGCTCTCTAGGTTGGTCATAGCTTTTCTTCCAGGGAGCAAGTGTCTTTTAACTTTGTGGCTACAGTCACCATCTGTAGTGATTTTGGAGCCCAATAAAATAAAGTCTGTCACTGTTTCCATTGTTTCCCATCCATTTGCCCTGAAGTGATGGGAATGGATGCCATGATATCAGTAATTTGAATGTTGAGTTTTAAGCCAGTTTTTTTACTCTCCTTGTTCATTTTCATTAAGAGGCTCTTTAGTTCCTCTTCACTTTCTCCCATAAGAGTGATATCACCTGCATATCTGAGGCTACTGATATTTCTCCATACAGTCTTGATTGTAAATTGTGCTTCATCCAGCCCAGTATTTCACACAATGTACTCTACATGTGTTAAATAAGCAGGATGACAATATACAGCTTTGACGTACTCCTTTCCCAATTTAGAACCAGACCATTGCTCCATGTCCAGTTCTAACTGTTACTACTTGACTTGCATACAGATTTCTCAGGAAGCAGGTAAGGTGGTCTGGTATTTACATTCATTTAAGAATTTCCCACAGTTTGTTGTGATCCATACAGTAAAAGGCATGAACATAGTCACTAAAGCAAAAGTAGATTTTTTTTTTCCCCTAGAATTCTCTTGCTTTTTCTATGATCCAGTGGATTGGCAATTTGAATTTTGGTTACACTGGCTTTTCTAAATCCATCTTGAACATATAGAAGTTCTTGGTTACACACTGTTGAAGCCTTATTTAGAGAATTTTGAGCATTACTTTGTTAGTGTATGAGATGATCGCAATTGTGTGGTAGTTACAACATTCCTGGCAGAGTCTTTCTTTGGGTTGCAAATGAAAACTGTCATTTTCCAGTTCTGTGGCCACTGCTGACTTTTCCAATTTTGCTGGCATATTGACTTCAGCACTTTAATAGCACATTGTTTTAGAATTTGGAATAACTCAGCTGAAATTCCATCACCTCCACTAGCTTTGTTTATAGTGATGCTTTCAAAAGACCACTTGACTTTGCACTCAAAGATGTTTTTGGTATTAGTCAAGTGATTATAGCATTGTGGTTATCTGGCTCATTAATATTTTGTTGTATACTTCTTCTGTGTATTCTTTCCACCTCTTCTTAATATCTTCTGCTTCTGTTAGGTCCATACCATTTTGGTCCTTTATTGAGCCCATCTTTGTGTGAAATGTTCCCTTGGTTTCTCTAGTTTTCTTGAAGAGATCTCTAGTCTTTCCAATTCTATCGTTTTCCTCTATTTTTTTTTTTTTTTCACATTGATCACTTAGGAAGGATTTCATATCTCTCCCTACTATAGCTTGCAATTCTGCATTCAGATGGATATATCTTTCCTTTTTCTCCTTTGCCTTTTGCTTCTCTTTTTTCTCAGCTATTCCTAAGGCCTCCTTAGACAACCATTTTGCATTGCTCATTTCTTCTTCTTCGGGACTGTTTTGATCACTTCTTCTGTAGAATGTCATGAACCTCCATCCATAGTTCTCCAGGCAGTCTGTCTATCAGATCTAATCCCTTAAATGTATTTGTCACCTTCACTGTATAATAGGGATTTGATTTAGGTCATACATAAATGGTCTAATGGTCCCTACGTTCTTCAATTTAAGTCTGAATTTTGCCTAAGGAGTTCATGGTCTGAGTCACAGTCTCTAAATGAGAACAATATGGGCCTTCATATATCAGTCTCTTTTTGCCTTCCTCATTCAGCCAGATGACCACATAACAATGTTACCACAGACCCGCTAACAAATGCAAGTGTTCAGATTTTTACCTCTGGACACTTACAAACTTTATTTGATGTGTCCTGATCAGAGTCAAGAAGAGAGGCAGTAACGAATGTAATCAAAAGTTGTTTTAAAGTTTTTGTCTATATTTAACCATCTGTCTCATTTGGGGATCTGTTTCTATGGATAGGTATGCTTTCTCCTTTCTGAGTTGCATTTTATTGCTTTCTAACATGGTTAGTAATGTTTAGATGACCCATTTAATTTGAGTTACTGAGGGTCTGGAATTTTTTGTCTTCTAAGGAATATTGTGATTTTTTTTTTCTTGTAGGCAATTAAGTGTTAACTTGAATTTCAATTATTGTTTTGAAGCTTTGTCAGGGAATGTCTGGGGTTCCCTACACACTGACAAATATTTAGCCTTAATACTAAACCGTGGTTCTTATGGAGGGTTACTGAATTCTACTCCAGCACATTGACACTCAGTTTCACTTGTGAAAGTCTGGAAACCATTTCACTCGTATGTTTCAGCTCATTTTTACCCATATACGTGGTGTTTTGCCCATTCTTTTTGTTTTAGTTTCGAAACATTCAAAAGGATCCTATGTCCATTTATAGAACTTTCTTCTCTAATGGTCTCTTTTCTCTGAAACTGCGCTTGTAATGTTCAGACATTTCATGATCTCTCCTAAAAACTGATCACTAATTTGGACACTCAGCAAGATTATTGCTTGGGATACTCCTCCTTGCCCTGTGCTCTAGCTTCCCCCAGACACCGAGCCTGAAGAGCAACCAACATGTTCATCTTGTCTGATTTAGTTCTCCCAGCAACCACAATCCATTTTTGGCTTTTCAATGTCTGACAATACTTAGTTTTAAAAAAATTGTCCACATTTTGTAAAACTGGTTCCTCCAACTTTATCACTGCCCGATGTTGTTATTGTTCAGTCATCCAGTCATGTCTGACTCTTTGTGACCCTTTGGACTGCAGCACTCCAGGCCTCCCTGCCCCTAACCATCTTCTGGAGTTTGCCCAAGTTCATGCCCTTTGCATCAGTGATGCCTTCCAGTGACCTCATCCTCTGATGCCCTCTTCTTCTGCTGCTGTCCATCTTCCCCAGCATCAGGAACTTTTCCAATGAGTTGTCTGTTCGCATCAGATGAGCAGAATACTGAAGCTGAAACTTCAGCACCAGTCTTTGCAGCGAAGATTCAAGGTTGATCTCCCTTAAGATTGACTGTTTAGATCTCCTTGCTGTCCAAGGGACTTTCAGGAGTTTTCTCCAGCACCACAGTTTGAAAGTGTCAAATCTATGGCGCTCTGCCTTCTTTACCATTCAGCTCTCACACCTGAACATGACCACTGGGAAGACCATAGTCTTGACTATGCAGACATTTGTCAGCAGAGTAATATATATTTTTGCTTTTCTACATACAATCTAGGTTTATCATCACTTTCCTGCCAAGAAACAACCATCTTCTGATTTTATGGCTGCAATCACCATCTACAGTGATTTTGGAGCCCAAGAAGAGGAAATCTGTCACTACTTCCACCTTTTTCCCCTTCTATTTTCCATGCAGTAATGGGGGCGGATGCCATGATCTTAGTTTGTTGTTGTTGCTTAATATTTAGTCTTAAGCCGGGTGTTCCACTTTTCTCCTTCATCCTTATCAAGAGGCTCATTAGTTCCTCTTTACTTTCTGCTATTAAAGTGGTATCAGCCACATAACTGAGGTTCTTGATGTTTCTCCCACCTACCTTGATTCCAGCTTTCATTTCTTATGATGT
Source organism: Madoqua kirkii (assembly GCA_006408675.1). Taxonomy (NCBI): domain Eukaryota; kingdom Metazoa; phylum Chordata; class Mammalia; order Artiodactyla; family Bovidae; genus Madoqua; species Madoqua kirkii. The sequence goes on from SJYC01138963.1 coordinate 6,785, forward strand.
GTTCAGCATATAGGTTAAACAAACAGGGTAACAGCAGACAGCCCTGTCATATTCCTTTCTGAATCTTGAACCAATCAGTTGTTCCATATAGGGTTCTAACTGTTGCTTTTTGACCCACTTACAGGTTTCTCAAGAGACAGGTAAGATGGTCTGGTATTCCCATCTCTCTAAGAACTTTCCACAGTTTATCATAATCTACACAGTGAAAGACTTTAACATAGTAGATGTAACTAGATAGATGTTTTCTGAAATCCCCTTGTTTTCTCTATAATCCAGCAAATGTTTGCATTTGATCTCTAGTTCTTCTTTCTTGTCTAAACCCAGGTTGGCCATCTGGAAGTTCTTGGTTTGCATAATGCTGAAGCCTAGCCTTACTGGCATGGGAGATGAGTGCAATTATTGGATGGTTAGCATATTCTTTGGTACCATCTTTCTTGGGAATTGGGATAGGATTGACCTTTTTCAGTCCTGTGGCCACTGCTGTGTCTGCCAGATTTGCTGACATTTGCTGACATGATGAATGTGAAACTTTGATGGCATCATCTTTTAGGGGTTTCAATAGTTCTACAGGAATTTCATTGGCTGATCCACACTTGCATATACATTCACAGGCTGGGATTTTCCAAAAAAGAGCTCATAATGTGTCATTCAGTATTTCAACCAAAGTCCTTTCCATTTTGTAAATGACAAATTAATTATCTTAGATATATACTTGTCATTAAAGCTCTAGTGATTATCAGTTTTGCTCATTATATCATCAGTTTTTACCTGGGTCAAGTTTTACTAGATTAACAGATAATATACATTCTAGGGTTCTTGATCTGTGGTAGATAAGCAAATTCATTTGTGGTTTTTCTTTCATAGAGTCTCCTTACCAGAAAGTCAAAGCTTACCATGACTCATTGCTTATAATACACTCATGCTTTTGCTTTCAAGCAAGTAATTTTCTCCAAGGAAATACACATTTAAAGCTGTGTTGCTTTTGCTTCTAAACTCTTAACATGTTTAAGTTGTATCCAAGGAGTTCTGTTCTATGAATAGTAATAAATAGGTTTTTATGAAAAGGAAAGTAGAACAAATTTAACTGACTCTGAAAATAAGCCTCTTTCTGAAAGGCCTCATTCTGAGGATGAGAGTGGGAAGAATATACGATATTTTATCATTAGAAAGTATATTGTAACAGATAAAATTTGCATCAAATTTTTCCCAGTCTTTCAGATGGCACCTATCCTTAAGTGATGCAAGAATTATTGTTGATTTATCCAGGATTATGATTATAAACCAAACTACCACAGTGTTATAGTTAGGTAACATTTTCCTCAGAGGTAAATGATGTCTGTCTCATTTGAGGGTTGCTATGTACTATTAGGTTTTGTGTTATCATCACATTAGTTTTAATGGGATTTTTTAATCAATCCAAAATTTTAGTAACACAAAATACATACCTGGTATGGTGAAATCTGAAAGTTTGTTTTATAGACATTGTAGGAAACATGAATTCATTTCTTAATTTGGAAAATTATTTTAAAAAGCATTGACATTTTTATTGATGATATCTTATGTATGATATAATTTAGCATTTACAAATAGCCTCCAATAAAACAAAATATATTTATATTAGAAGACTCAAATAGATCTAATCATTGAATTCAGTTCAGTGTCGCAGTTGTGTCTGACTTTTTATCACCCCATAGACTGCAGCACACCAGGCTTCCCTATCCAGCACCAGTCTCCAGACCTTGCTCAGTCTTGTGTATGGAGTCATTGATGCCATCCAACCATCTCATCCTCTGTCATCCCCTTCTCCTCCTGCCTTCAATCTTTCCCAGCATCAGGGACTTTTCTAATGAGTCAGTTCTTCGCATCAAGTGGCCAGAGTATTGGAGTTTCACCTTCAGCATCAATCCTTCCAATGAATATTCAAGGCTCATTTACTTTAGGATTAAATGGTCTGGTCTCCTTGCAGGCCAGGGGACTCTCAAGAGTCTTTTCCAGCACCACAGTTCAAAAGCATCAATTCTTCACTGGTCAGCTTTCTTTATGGTCCAACTCTCACATCCGTACGTGACTACTGGAAAAACCATAGTTTTGACTAAATGGATCTTTCTCGGCAAACTGTCTTTGTTTTTTAATATGTCTAGGTTGGCCATAGCTTTACTTCCAAGAAGTAAGCATCTTTTAATTTCATGGCTGCAGTCACCATCTGCAGTGATTTTGGAGCCCAAGAAAATAAAGTCTGTAACTGTTTCCATTGTTTCTCCAGTTTTTTGTGCTGAAGTGATGGGAACAGAGGCCAAGATCTTAATATTTTGAATGTTGAATTTTAAGCCAGGTTTTTCACTCTCCTCTTTCACTTTCATCAACACTTTAGTTTCTCTTTGCTTTCTGCCATAAGGGTGGAGTCATCTGCATACCTGAGGTTATTGGTATTTCTCCCAACAATCTTGATTTCAGCTTGTGCTTCATCCAGCCCAGCATTTCTCATGATGTACTATGTATATAAGTTAAATAAGCAGGGTGACAATTTACAGCCTTGACATACTCTTTTCCCAATTTGAAACCAGCCTGTTGTTTCATGTCCAGTTCTAACTGTTGCTTCTTGACCTGCAAACAAATTTCTCAGGAAGCAGGTCAGGTAGTCTGATATTCACATCCCTTTAAGAGTTTTCCACAGTTTGTTGTGATCCACACAAAGTCATTAGCATAGTCAATGGAGCAAATGTTTTTCTCTAGAATTCTTTTGCTTTTTCTATGATTCAGTGGAGTTCGGCAATTTAATCTTTGGTTCCTCTGGCTTTTCTAAATCCAGTTTGAACATCTGGAAGTTCTCGGTTCACACACTGTTGAACCTTCGCTTAGAGAATTTTGAGCATTGCTTTGTTAGTGTATGAGATGATTGCAATTGTGTGGTACTTTCAATTATTTTTGGTTTTTTCCACAGTTTGTTGTGATCCACACAAAGTCATTAGCATAGTCAATGGAGCAAATGTTTTTCTCTAGAATTCTTTTGCTTTTTCTATGATTCAGTGGAGTTCGGCAATTTAATCTTTGGTTCCTCTGGCTTTTCTAAATCCAGTTTGAACATCTGGAAGTTCTCGGTTCACACACTGTTGAACCTTCGCTTAGAGAATTTTGAGCATTGCTTTGTTAGTGTATGAGATGATTGCAATTGTGTGGTAGTTTCAGTTATTTTTGGTCATAGCCTTTCTTTGGGATTGGAATGAAAATTGACCTTTTCCAGTCCTGTGGCCACTGCTGAGTTTTCCAATTTTGCTGGTATATTGAGCGCAGCACTTTAATAGGACATTGTTTTAGAATTTGGAATAGCTTATCTGGAATTCCATCACCTCCACTAGCTTGTTTTCAGTGATGCTTTCAAAGAACCACTTGACTTCACACTCAAAGATGTCTGGCTTTAGTCAAGTGATTACAACATTGTGGTTATCTGGCTCACTAAGATCTTTTTGTATAGTACTTCTGTATGTTCTTGCCACCTCTTCTTAATATTTTCTACTTTTGTTTGGTCCATACAATTTCTGTCCTTTATTATGCTCATCTTTACATGAAATGTTTCCTTGGTTTCTCTAATTTTCTTGAAGAAATCTCTAGTCTTTCTGATTCTATTGCTTTCCTCTATTTTTTTTTTTTTTTTTTTTGCATTGGTCAGTTAGGAAGGCTTTCTTAACTTTCCTTGCTATTCTTTGGACCACTGCATTCACATGGATATATCTTTCCTTTTTTTCTTTGTCTTTGCTTCTTTTCTTTTCTCAGATATTTGTAAGGCTTCCTCAGAGAATCAATATGCCTTTTTGCATCTCTTTTTCTTGGGGATGGTTTAGAACATGGCCTTCTGTTCAGTTGCAAACCTCAATCCATAGTTCTTCAGGCACTCTGCCTATCAGATCTAATCCCTTGAAACTGCTTGTCACTTCCATTGTATAATAGTATGAGATTTGATTTAGGTCATACCTGAATGGTCTATTGATTTTCCTTACTTTCTCAATTCAGATGTGAATTTCATAATAAGGAGTTCATGATATGAACCACAGTCAGCTCCTTGTCTTGTTTTTACTGACTGTTTAAATAGAATCAGTATGAACTAATAAAGTGACTTTATTTTTTAATTAATTTATGTGTCAGAATTAGTTCATGTGTTCTCTTCTTGTGAAACATTTAGCATTTTATCAAATATATTTCTTAAATACTTCTGAAACATTAAAAGAAACATAATTAGGGAATAAAGTTAATTTTAATGTATTCTTATATTGCTAAGTGATAATTTTAAAATTCACCGTT
>SJYC01138966.1:0-14597 GCA_006408675.1 Madoqua kirkii
AACCAGTAGGACATGACAAATGTGACCCAGCATTAACACTCGCCATGCCTTATCCATCCTATCAATGTCCAGTTCCTAGCTGTATTGAAAACTACACATCCTAGTGCCCCCTTTCAGTCTAAATGATCATTCTTGACATTGTGATGAGTCTTCAGTCTAACTTGATGAGACCAGGTGGTGCTTGACTAATTTGTGGTTCACCCTTCATCTGATCTTTCCTCCTTTCAGGCAGAAAACCCAGGACTAGAATCTTAGAAGTGAGCATTATCAGACTTGAACTCATCCCTCACTGTTGAAGAGCAAATTTTAGCCACAGATCCTTTATGCTAGATTCATGGTAATCAGTCGACCAGGTTATAGGTTGCCCAGGGGTATATGGGCCAACTTATCCCAGATGAATTCAGGTAAGCCTTTCACCTAATTATGCTGGCATAGATTTCCTGAGAGCCCCCAGAATCCAGCTGGCTATAAACTTCATATTATAGGCCATTCAAGGGCTATTTTCTATCAGCTTTCCTGTTCAGGTACCTGATAATGCCCTCACTTTCCATGGAATGTAGACACAGGGACTCCATGAGTCCTCTAGATTCCTGGGATTCCTGGGAGCACTTTGAGGTACATAAGCCTATCAGCTGTTAAGGTATTGACATCCCTATTGAGGTATAGGGATGGCTTTAACTGGGGGTGGGGTGGGTAGCACTTTGATAAGGACTTCAGGGAAGGAGGCTCCTTGATGCAGGGTGAGTGGTTACCTGTCCTTGATCAATGTCCCCAAAGACAATTCTAGTTGACTGGAATACCATTGTACCCTGACTGTTCTAGAACCAAACTGGAGTATCAGCTTCAGAAATAGCTGGGCCATCCAACTTAGTCAAAATCAAAAGACAGCTTAGCCATGAGCCCAGGGTCAATTACTGAAGGTCAGAAAGAAACCAGATTGGTGATAAGTAGAAGGCAGACCCTGAACCTGAGGGTGTACAGAGACTCTCTATGCTCTGTAGCCCCCAGAGTCAGATAACCAGCTCAGACTTAGCTCTTAGCTCTTGAAGGATAAGCCTCTTGACAAGTGTGAACTGGAACTATTGCTCCTGGTAGAACAGTCAACAAGATGAGACCACTGAGCCACTCTTGTTCTAGAACATGAAGTCAGGAGCTAAACCACAAAGCTAGAAACTACTCCTGTGTATAATCTAACTACAAAGAGACCGTTGTTGTCAAATGAGTACAGAATTAAACAATGGTGTTGCAGATTGTTTAGCAAACTGCAAAGTAGTTCTGCTATTATCCTCCTGACTTTAAAGAATTCTAGACTTCAGCCAGAATGCCTACCAAAATGCTGGGTAACAGTGTCTTTCACTTTCACGTTTTATTACGAAGCAAAACTTCCAAGCTTTCATACACCAAAATGGCAACGTCTACGTAACTTCTCAGGACTGATCTGGATCATATCTAGGAAAGGTATAATCCAGTGGCCATGTAGTTAAGAGTAGTGACAAACTTGCCAGTATAGGGTGGCGGTACCCTGGAAAATACTCAAGCTCAATGGTAAAGAGTTTAAGTACAAAAATGACACTTTATTTTACTTAAAGATGTATAAAGGCCATCTGTTTATAGAAGTTGACTTGGCCCTTTCAAATGTCAGTGCTGATCTGAGTTACCAGTTTGCTTTCTGGAAGCTGTGACAACTAAACAATATCTCTTGACCCATCTTAAGCTCTCCTAAACGGAAGAGGTGGGATGGGGGGGAAATGACTTGTACAGCCCAGCTAGAAGGAACAACGATGTTTATGACAGAACCACCTCTCCAGTGGTGTCGGGGACACGTGTGTGCTTGGGAGAGCCAAATAAGCAAGACACTGAATGGCTATACTGGAATTGGAGTTATGGAACCCATTTTAAATTTAGTGCTGTGGCTGTTTTTATAACAAAATGAGTTGCAGGACTTGGACTGACTGTAGGTTGACTAACAGTGCTGCTATCCAGACTGACACCAGTAGCACTGAGATGAAGGGCATGAAGGGCGCCATCCTCTTAAGTCTAACAGTGCTCAGGAAACCACTTCTGCTGTGAGATGGCAGATAGGTTCTGATGCCAGGCCAAACGAAAAATGACCAGTTTACTGCTGGGGCTCCTTGTCAGCTCCAGCACCCGTTCCCTTTGGGTCTTAGTCACTTTTCCCCTCGGGTTGGCTTGGATGGCTCACCCCCATGCCTGGGCACACAGCTTGTTTATTAAATAGGATGAGTTACTACTTGGGAGCTATAGCTGTTACTCGGCTTTTAAGGCAGTTAGCTTTTGAATCTCAGAACCAGGGTCCTGAGCAAAGGTCTTCATGTTTGAGCTTAAGGCCCTGCTCATGGGTTCTGTCTAATTTCTCTCCTTGGGAAGGTTAAATTGTATGCAGAGTAGACCTGGAAAGGATCTGAATTCTATCCTAACAGTCCATAGAAATTCTCAGGTAGGGTGCATAAGTCAAGTCTTGGGTTTTCTGAACTTCAGTGCGCTTTTGCCAGGGAAAAGTAGTGTGCACACTTAAAAGCAGGATATCCCTATGTTCCTGTTGCTTGTATGTACTCTGGTAACTGGTAGTTCTGGGTTGAGCCCAGGTGGAGAAACTAACGCAGTAGGGACAGGAGTGACTTCATGAACTTGCCATGAGAGTTATGACCAGGTGCCCCAGCTGGCCTGGGAATCAGGAGTTTCACATGCTGAGTGAACATCATGGGGAAACCAGGCCTAGCAGGGTGCTCAACATAAGGACAGATTGGGTGAGGTATGTCTCCTGAAGGCAGGAAATCACTTTCACGAATGTCTCCATGACTTGACTTCCACGAATGAGCTATCAGCATTCAAAGACACATGGTACAAAGTAGGACATGTTGGCATGCCAGCTAGGATGGTCCATTGACATCCATGGCCAACTAGCATGTGCTTTGGACTGATTCTTAGTAACAGATTGAGCCCCTTCATATGCTGATTCATACTTGGGGCTGATGTTGGCTCCCAGTGGACTGGAAAGTCTTGTGAACAAATGGCCTTTATATTGGGGGGTGGTAAATAGAGCATCTGTCTCTAAGTGGCCAGGGCTGGGACTGAATCCAGAGGACAAGGAGGTCTTTACTAAGCACAACTGAAAGATCAAAGTCAAAAGCTTTAGCGAATCAATGCTTATAAACTAGGATAAGAAACCAAATGCTAGAAGGGCCACTGATAACTTGGTGGGGACTGCAGAGCTGAGAATTTAGGTGCTAAAGTTAACTAGACACCTACTTGGTAATTCTTAACTGCAGCTGGTTTAACTTCCACAGGCTAACTAGGAGTTTGTGTTGTCCAATTGGCTTAATGTAGGATGAAGGCCCAAGGTGGTAGGAATGTAAGTCTGCCGATCTCAGAATGTCACAGGAGAACGCAAGTTCCCCAGGCACTTGGAGGCTCTTCACATGTAAACAAGCATCTACTGTCCAAACAAGGACAGAAAAGTGACAAAGAGATTGAGAGGACATGAGCAGAGCACTGAGGTCATCTGCCCCAGCCTTCAAGGCAGGCAAGAGTTTGTGAACCTGTCCTAATCTGAATATTACAGATCACCACACTCCGCCCTCTCCACCTTCACGCCTGCTCCTATTGCTGGGAGCCCTGTGGATGCAGATGGACTAAGAAGGCAAAGTGAGGGCCCTATAACTCAGTGGAGGCCAGCCATACTTTAAGTGATGGAAATGGTATAAGATGTGTCCAGCTACCTACTTAGAAGTGTAGTTGGTCCTGGTCTCAAACATAGAAGCTCTCATTACCATTACGACTGCTCATGTGAGCCCTTGAGCTACTGGAAGGTTGCTATCCAACTCTAGATACTGTAAATGTGGATACTAGAATCAGTTGGGTGGCTTGTTGGCAAAACTGTGGGCTGTAATAGACTCAATAGTCCAGTTTGGTAGAAACATGTCCAGAATTGTAGGATAGAACAGTGGGTATCCCACTTAAATTGGGTTCACTTCATTTAGGATGAACATCAGAGGTTTTAAAGATTTCTTTAAACTGACTTCAAATCTCAATATAGTCCTACTGACTGTCTACAAAGTCTTATGCCCAAAGGCAATGAGGAATGCTTAGCAGACGTTCATATCTCTGAACTAGTTTTGTGTGGCCTTCATCTTGAACTGCTACCATGAGAACGGGTCTGTCAGAAGACCAAGTTGATTCTTTGATCTGTGGGCTACAGAACAGATGTTAGCAGGAAGGAGAATGGCATGAATCTCATTGTACATGTCCATCCAATCTTGGGTGATCAGGTACATTGTCAGTAAGCAGTAACTTTTTTTGAAAGGAATCTGAGCAGTAGGTTTCGACAGTGGGCTTAAAATATTCAGTCAATCGGGTTATAAATGTTATAAACAGGTGTATTGTCACCTGGGCGTTGTAGAGTTCAGGGCCCTAGGATTTGGGGAATGGTAAAAACAGTATTGGCTTTAATTCTATCACTAGCTACATAAGCTAAAAATAGCTGGGCCATCCAACTTAGTCAAAATCAAAAGACAGCTTAGCCATGAGCCCAGGGTCAATTACTGAAGGTCAGAAAGAAACCAGATTGGTGATAAGTAGAAGGCAGACCCTGAACCTGAGGGTGTACAGAGACTCTCTATGCTCTGTAGCCCCCAGAGTCAGATAACCAGCTCAGACTTAGCTCTTAGCTCTTGAAGGATAAGCCTCTTGACAAGTGTGAACTGGAACTATTGCTCCTGGTAGAACAGTCAACAAGATGAGACCACTGAGCCACTCTTGTTCTAGAACATGAAGTCAGGAGCTAAACCACAAAGCTAGAAACTACTCCTGTGTATAATCTAACTACAAAGAGACCGTTGTTGTCAAATGAGTACAGAATTAAACAATGGTGTTGCAGATTGTTTAGCAAACTGCAAAGTAGTTCTGCTATTATCCTCCTGACTTTAAAGAATTCTAGACTTCAGCCAGAATGCCTACCAAAATGCTGGGTAACAGTGTCTTTCACTTTCACGTTTTATTACGAAGCAAAACTTCCAAGCTTTCATACACCAAAATGGCAACGTCTACGTAACTTCTCAGGACTGATCTGGATCATATCTAGGAAAGGTATAATCCAGTGGCCATGTAGTTAAGAGTAGTGACAAACTTGCCAGTATAGGGTGGCGGTACCCTGGAAAATACTCAAGCTCAATGGTAAAGAGTTTAAGTACAAAAATGACACTTTATTTTACTTAAAGATGTATAAAGGCCATCTGTTTATAGAAGTTGACTTGGCCCTTTCAAATGTCAGTGCTGATCTGAGTTACCAGTTTGCTTTCTGGAAGCTGTGACAACTAAACAATATCTCTTGACCCATCTTAAGCTCTCCTAAACGGAAGAGGTGGGATGGGGGGGAAATGACTTGTACAGCCCAGCTAGACTGAACAACGATGTTTATGACAGAACCACCTCTCCAGTGGTGTCGGGGACACGTGTGTGCTTGGGAGAGCCAAATAAGCAAGACACTGAATGGCTATACTGGAATTGGAGTTATGGAACCCATTTTAAATTTAGTGCTGTGGCTGTTTTTATAACAAAATGAGTTGCAGGACTTGGACTGACTGTAGGTTGACTAACAGTGCTGCTATCCAGACTGACACCAGTAGCACTGAGATGAAGGGCATGAAGGGCGCCATCCTCTTAAGTCTAACAGTGCTCAGGAAACCACTTCTGCTGTGAGATGGCAGATAGGTTCTGATGCCAGGCCAAACGAAAAATGACCAGTTTACTGCTGGGGCTCCTTGTCAGCTCCAGCACCCGTTCCCTTTGGGTCTTAGTCACTTTTCCCCTCGGGTTGGCTTGGATGGCTCACCCCCATGCCTGGGCACACAGCTTGTTTATTAAATAGGATGAGTTACTACTTGGGAGCTATAGCTGTTACTCGGCTTTTAAGGCAGTTAGCTTTTGAATCTCAGAACCAGGGTCCTGAGCAAAGGTCTTCATGTTTGAGCTTAAGATTTCCCCTCGGGTTGGCTTGGATGGCTCACCCCCATGCCTGGGCACACAGCTTGTTTATTAAATAGGATGAGTTACTACTTGGGAGCTATAGCTGTTACTCGGCTTTTAAGGCAGTTAGCTTTTGAATCTCAGAACCAGGGTCCTGAGCAAATGTCTTCATGTTTGAGCTTAAGGCCCTGCTCATGGGTTCTGTCTAATTTCTGTCCTTGGGAAGGTTAAATTGTGTGCAGAGTAGACCTGGAAAGGATCTGAGTTCTATCTTAACAGTCCATAGAAATTCTCAGGTAGGGTGCATAAGTCAAGTCTTGGGTTTTCTGAACTTCAATGCGCTTTTGCCAGGGAAAAGTAGTGTACACACTTAAAAGCAGGATATCCCTATGTTCCTGTTGCTTGTATGTACTCTGGTAACTGGTAGTTCTGCGTTGAGCCCAGGTGGAGAAACTAATGCAGTAGGGACAGGAGTGACTTCATGAACTTGCCATGAGAGTTATGACCAGGTGCCCCAGCTGGCCTGGGAATCAGGAGTTTCACATGCTGAGTGAACATCATGGGGAAACCAGGCCTAGCAGGGTGCTCAACATAAGGACAGATTGGGTGAGGTATGTCTCCTGAAGGCAGGAAATCACTTTCACGAATGTCTCCATGACTTGACTTCCACGAATGAGCTATCAGCGTTCAAAGACGCATGGTACAAAGTAGGACATGTTGGCATGCCAGCTAGGATGGTCCATTGACATCCATGGCCAACTAGCATGTGCTTTGGACTGATTCTTAGTAACAGATTGAGCCCCTTCATATGCTGATTCATACTTGGGGCTGGTGTTGGCTCCCAGTGGACTGGAAAGTCTTGTGAACAAAAGTGGCCTTTATATTGGGGGGTGGTAAATAGAGCATCTGTCTCTAAGTAGCCAGGGCTGGGACTGAATCCAGAGGACAAGGAGGTCTTTAAGCACAACTGAAAGGTCAAAGTCAAAAGCTTTAGCGAATCAATGCTTATAAACTAGGATAAGAAACCAAATGCTGGAAGGGCCACTGATAACTTGGTGGGGACTGCAGAGCTCTGAGAATTTAGGTGCTAAAGTTAACTAGACACCTACTTGGTAATTCTTAACTGCAGCTGGTTTAACTTCCACAGGCTAACTAGGAGTTTGTTGTCCAATTGGCTTAATGTAGGATGAAGGCCCAAGGTAGTAGGAATGCAAATCTGTGTGCAGATCTCAGAATGTCACAGGAGAACGCAAGTTCCCCAGGCACTTGGAGGCTCTTCACATGTAAACAAGCATCTACTGTCCAAACAAGGACAGAAAAGTGACAGACTGAGAGGACATGAGCAGAGCACTGAGGTCATCTGCCCCGGCCTTCAAGGCAGGCAAGAGTTTGTGAACCTGTCCTAATCTGAATATTACAGATCACCACACTCCACCCTCCCCACCTTCACACCTACTCCTATTGCTGGGAGCCCTGTGGATGCAGATGGACTAAGAAGGCAAAGTGAGGGCCCTATAACTCAGTGGAGGCCAGCCATACTTTAAGTGATGGAAATGGTATAAGATGTGTCCAGCTACTTAGAAGTGTAGTTGGTCCTGGTCTCAAACATAGAAGCTCTCATTACCATTATGACTGCTCATGTGAGCCTTTGAGCTACTGGAAGGTGATCATTGCTATCCAACTCTAGATACTGTAAATGTGGATACTAGAATCAGTTGGGTGGTTTGTTGGTAAAACTGGACTGTAATAGACTCAATAATCCAGTTTGGTAGAAACATGTCCAGAATTGGATAGAATAGAACAGTGGGTAGCCCATTTAAATTGGGTTCACTTCATTTAAGATGAACATCAGGGGTTTTAAAGATTTCTTTAAACTGACTTCAAATCTCAATATAGTCCTACTGACTGTCTACAATGTCTTATGCCCAAAGGCAATGAGGAATGCTTAGCAGATGTTCATATCTCTGAACTAGTTTTGTGTGGCCTTCATCTTGAACTGCTACCATGAGAACGGGTCTGTCGGAAGACCGAGTTGATTCTTTGATCTGTGGGCTACAGAATAGATGTTAGTAGGAAGGAGAATGGATGGACATGTACAATGAGATTCACGCCAATCTTGGGTGATCAGGTACATTGTCAGTAAGCAGTAACTTTTTTTGAAAGAAATCTTCTGAGCAGTAGGTTTCGACAGTGGGCTTAAAATATTCAATCTGGTTATAAATAAGCAGGTGTATTGTCACCTGGGCTTTGTAGAGTGCAGGGCCCTAGGATTTGGGGAATGGTAAAAACAGTATTGGCTTTAATTCTATCACCAGCTACATAAGCTGGCTCCTAAGAGCCTGTCCTTTGAAGCCAGGACTTGATTTATCTAGCTATTAAAGTCCAAGATGGCATCATCTTCCAGTATGAGTCTTTTTCTACACTCAAACTGTTTAGTGGGACCACTTCAACTAGCAGATCTTCTGGATAATGTGCTACAGCTTCTACATCAGCACTTTCAGCTTCCTTGCACTTTTGTTAGAGATGGCCTCTTCCCTTAAATCTCATTTACCAACCTCTGCCAGCTTCAGTCTTTTCTTCTGAAGCATCCTTCCCTCTCTCAGACCTCATAGACTTGAGCATTAAGCCAAAGCCTAATCCAGAGCAAGGCCCTAAGTACATAGTGCAGCTGGTATGATCTTATTCAGACTGTGTCCAGGTCTGCAATATGGCTGCTTTGCTTATGTGTTCACTAGAGCAGAACCTTTAATTTCCTTCAAGAACTTTTTAATTTGCATTCACAACTTGGCTGTCTGCAAGAGATCTAGTTTTCATCCCATTTCGGCTTTTGAGATGCCTTCACTAAGCTTAACCATTCCAGCTCTTGATTTAAAGTGAGACACACAAGACTTTTCCATAAACGCTTCAGTTCAGTCGCTCAGTCGTGTCCAACACTGTGACCCCATGAATCACAGCACGCCAGGCCTCCCTGTCCATCACCAACTCCCGGAGTTCACTCAGAATCGGGTCCATCGAGTCAATGATGCTATCCAGCCATCTTATGCTGTCATTCCCTTCTCCTCCTGCCCCCAATCCCTCCCAGCATCAGTCTCTTCCAATGAGTCAACTCTTCACATGAGGTGGCTAAAGTACTTGAGCTTCAGTTTTAGCATCATTCCTTCCAAAGAAATCCCAGGACTGATCTCCTTTATGATGGACTGGTTGGATCTCCTTGCAGTCCAAGGAACTCTCAAGAGTCTTCTCCAACACCACAGTTCAAAAGCATCAACTCTTAAACACTCGGCCTTCAGTCCAACTCTCACATCCATACATGACCACTGGAAAAACCATAACCTTGACTAGATGGACCTTTATTGGCAAAGTAACGTCTCTGCTTTTGAATATCCTATCTAGGTTGGTCATAACTTTTCTTCCAAGAAGTAAACGTCTTTTAATTTCATGGCTGCAGTCACCATCTGCAGTGACTTTGGAGCCCCCCAAAATAGTCTGACACTGTTTCCACTGTTCCCCCATCTATTTCCCATGAAGTGATGGGACCAGATGCCATGACCTTCATTTTCTGAATGTTGAGCTTTAAGCCAACTTTTTCACTCTCCACTTTCACTTTCATCAAGAGGCTTTTTAGTTCTTTACTTTCTGCCATAAGGGTGGTGGTATCTGCATATCTGAGGTGATTGATATTTCTCCTGGAAATTTTGATTCCAGCTTGTTTCTTCCAATCCAGCGTTTCTCATGATGTACTCTGCATAGAAGTTAAATAAGCAGGGTGACAATATACAGCCTTGACATACTCCTCCTATTTGGAAGCAGTGTGTTGTTCCATGTCCAGTTCTAACTGTTGCTTCCTGACCCGCATACAGATTCTAAAGAGGCAGGTCAGGTGATCTGGTATTCCCATCTCTCAATTTTCCAGTTTGTTGTGATCCACACAAAGGCTTTGGCATAGTCAATAAAGCAGGAATAGATGCTTGGGCCTCCCTAATTCCTGAAACACAATATTGAAGTTAGAAGCCATATAGGGTTACTGACTGGCCTAAGAGGGGGAGAGATACAGTACAGCTGGTCAGTGGAGCAGTGAGACCACACAATGCTTGAGTCTGCTGTATTTTGGGCAGTTCATGGTGTCCCCCAAACAAAGGTTACTGATCACAGATGACTGTAACAAATACAAGAATGGAAGTTTGAAGCATAGAGAATTACAAAAATGACACAAAATAAGCAAATGCTGGTGGGAATTGTGTCCATGGACTTGCTTGACCATGTGGTAGGGTTGCCACAAACTAATCAGAAAATGCAACATCTGTTAAGTGCATTGGAGTGTCTGTATAGAGAAGGCCAGCATCAAGATAAACCTATGCTGCTCACAGGTTAGGTTTTCAGCGGTGGCAGCAGTTAGGTAAGCTTTGAGAGGATGCGGGCTATTGGGTCAATGCAAGAGCCCCCATTCCTGCTACCATGATTCTTCATGAATCTCTTGAAGCCCTATAGGGCCCAAGGACACAGGCTGGCTGACTTCAAGTGAACCAGTCCATCTATTCATCTTGGTCAGTTTCTTTGGTTGTCATTTGAGCTTTAGAAGGAGGCACCCAGATCCTTCTCCATTACTGTTAGAGATCCAATGACACACTCCTTCCCTAGACCTTCATATCCATCCTCCCATTCTCATTCCTTCCAGGCATGGACCAAACAGTAAAGGCGTTTGTGTACAAGTCCTGTATAGCCTTCCTTCAGGTCAGTGTCTCCCAACGCGTGACTATTCCCTGAAGCTCTGGCCACTAATAGGCTTTCCCTCTGACTGGTCTCTGGGACTCTGCCTTAATAGTGTAATGCTACAGCAGGGGACATTCTGTGAGCACCTTTGCTTTGAACTAGAGCTGGGTCTTTTTACCTATATTTAGTAGGATAAATGCACTCATTGCCTCATGGGGAGTAAATTTAGGGAAAGAGGTAGGTGGCATTGGGTCTGGACCACCTGCTTATATAACACATACCCTCAAGACCTCATACTCTACCTGAATGTACTGTTTATTTTTAAATTGCTTTCTGTTCCCATCCAACTTTGACTGGGTTTCTGTACCAGCTCCTGTCATAGTCACTTGTCCCAAAGACAGACTCCCAGTATCCGAGGGCCTAGCGCTGTATCAGGAGCTGTCTTATTGTAGTTCTGTGCTACAGTTAACATGACTTTGTTCCAGAAACTTAAGGGCTCTCAAATGCTCTTGAATTGTGGCTTACTGTACATCCCTTATTTCCACCTTTTGTACCAAAAATGTCTCTAGCCTTGGAATGGGCTGGATGATACAGACCAATTAGCAGAACAGCTGGCACTATTCAGAATAGCCTGAATCTTATCTTTGGGCCCCATTTGAAACCAGAAACCTTTAGCATAACTTGACAAATGCTGGAATGACGTTCTAAAGTATATTTACATGCTGCCCCTATCCAAAAAGCCAGCCATACTTCATGTTTCTTTTTTGGTAGTAGGAGTACTACCATTTGTTCTTTTGATATCAGAACAAAGCATGATAATGTGCCTTTTCCTTCAATGCCCAGGCATACATAACATGACTAGATGCTTAAACCCTAGGGAGGTAATACTCCCATACTTGAGTATTTTTCTCTCCCCACCTGCACTGTGTGTGTCTTGGGTAGCCAGAGAACTTGTTCCACTCGGTCAGATCTAAGTAGTATAATATCAACATAAAGGACTGATGCATTTTTGTAGCGTGTCAAGGTGACCTAGACTTTGTGGTCTATATAGCAAAGAGCAGGAGAGGCAACAACCTTGCAAGACTGTGCGTTTGTATTGTTGACTTTCCTGCATAAGTGAGAACTGCCTCAAATCCTCTCAATGGGGCTTAAAGAAAACACCTTAGCCAGGCTTGCAGAGCATATTAAGTGCATGAAGCATATCAAGTGCGTGTCATGCTGGTATTAAAGATACCACGTCTAACAAAGCTCAGGTGGGGTTCACATGGAGAATACTCTGACACTTACCATGACCCTTAATACTTACAAAAAGACCATAAATGCAGTGAAGGATGCAGTGCTCGTGGTCCTCATACCAAGTGTCTGCTACTACCACTCTCTAGCTTCAAGATTACTTAGAACCAGTATTCAGAAGAGACTTAAGTCCCACCCTTCATAGGAAATTGTTCCTCCTTTGCCCTACACCTCAGGCCAAGGAATGAATTAAGAGCTCTTCCAGATTCAAGTCCATCCATCTTAAGTATGCACTCACTTAGGAAATGATACTTTCTAGAGTTGAAGATATGCCCCTGGATCTGTTAGACATAAACTACTGTGAGCTATAACTGTCACTGGCACCTGCTCTGATGGACCAGGTTGGCATTTTTAGTCTCCTGTTTTGAGTTTTCAGCTCAGACCTAAAGTCGGCCTCTTGTGACTTTGCTATGTACAACTCTGGTAAGTGGCCTTGACAGAGGACCAGAATAGCTATATGGTAAATGCTTGTAGCATTCCAGAGTCATCCTTCAATAGAATTCTGATTTCAAGTAATGGAATCTGGGTCTGAGAACTGCCTGAATCTGGAAACTAGATGTAAAGAAATGATTTCATGTTGTGGTTGACACCATTCTTACCAGCACAGAACTTTTTAAAATTAGTCCACAAGTCATGCACTGGTTAGCTGCCCACTTACCTCACCAACTAAGAATATGATTGTGTTAGCCATGGCAAAGACCCCTGCAGGTTAAGATAACACTGGCAATACCAGCCTTGCTGCCCATTTATAATCATGTTCATGCTGCCTCTAAGGCCAAGTTCCAATTCTGATCACTATCATTTACATATATCCCAGGGAACCTGTTTCAGGGTAGCATCTCGTAGCCTACAGAGGACAGATAGTCCGCACGAAGCTTACAAATGACCATTCCCTGTTGCATTCTGTGTCCTAGTGAAGGGTCTCTCTCCCCCTACCAGAGGGAGATCACTATCATTTACATATATCCCAGGGAACCTGTTTCAGGGTAGCATCTCGTAGCCTACAGAGGACAGATAGTCCGCACGAAGCTTACAAATGACCATTCCCTGTTGCATTCTGTGTCCTAGTGAAGGGTCTCTCTCCCCCTACCAGAGGGAGCATAGTCAGCTGGTGGGTTCTCTGTAGGGCGTGCCTATTTATTCAGTTGTGTCCAACTCGTGCGACCCCATGGACTGTAGCCCACCAGGCTCCTCTGTCCATGGGATTTCCCAGGCAAGAAACTGGAGTGGGTTGTCATTTCAACCTCGAGGGGATCTTCTCTACCCACGGATCAAACCTGCAACTCCTGCATTGGCCGACAGAATCCTTACCACTTGAGCCACCAGGGAAGTCCAAGATGTGTCCCTTCCATAAGGTTATTCTCACTGCCCTGAGCAGCTGAGCCTTCCCTGTATATTCTGAATCATTCTGGGACTTCTATGTTACTGGCTAACAACAACAAGCTTCAAGGAAAAATCCCAGCTGTGTAGTAGCAGTTTCAGTGTCTTATCTGGGATGTTAAACCCTGAATCATGGGAGAGAACTCTCCTATCCAGCCTTCTATTCAGCCCATTCCAAGACCTACAAGATCCCACTTTCCAGTTCCTTTGATGTGTGTTAAGTAATGCAGGTATTTTAATGTTTATTCCTTCCTGAAGCAAATGGTGTATATCTGTCTTTGGGGTATGCTGAGCACCGACCCTAGTTACTTGCTCTAGTACAATTAAAAAGCCAGGGATAATCTTGACACGTGTTATCTTGTATCTACCTCAAGTAAAGCTGTCTGATCTTCAGACAATGGGCAGTGGCTTGCCATCTGTAGGTGGTAGGGGCCTTCTTGGAAGTCTCAAAGGGAATCTACCTGAACATTCTTGGGTGTGGCTAGTTAGCATAACCTTGACCCAAGTCTGAGTCCTGCTTCCTTATTGGGTTTTGACTTCAGTATGGAAAATGTGCTAAAATTATACATGTAAGTCTCTTTTGCAACATACCAAATTCTTGCCACTCTCCAAAACCACAACCTAATTATAGCCCCTTAGTTGTAGGATATGATAGGCTTCCAAGGTTGTCATGAAGGCCTATTAGCTATGGCCACATGCCTTGAGCTAGCTGACTTTAAGTTGGTTGCTGAGGCTACCATCCTTTCAGCCCCAGCCAACTCTGCAATTTATAATTACCATTGTGCCCACACTATTCAAGTGCTGGAACTGTTGGATAAGACAAAGATTTCTCCTTCACTCTGTGCCTCATCCAAATACAAGAGATTGCTCACTCTGTCGTGTCCGGCTCCTTGCAACCCCATGAACTGCAGCACACCAGGTTTCTGTTCTTCACTATCTCCTGGAGTTTGCTCAGCTTCACGTCCACTGAGGCGGTAATGCCATCCAACCATCTCATCTGTTGCCCTCTTCTACCTTCAATCTTTCCCAGCATCAGAGTCTTTTCCAATGAGTCAGCTGTTTGCATCAGGTGGGCAAAATATTAGAACTTCAGCATCAGTCCTTCCAATGAGATTCAGGGTTGATTTCCTTTAGGATTGACTGTTTTGACCTCCTTGCTTTCCTAGGACTCTCAAGAGTCTTAGCCAATACTGCAATTTGAAAACATCAATTATTTGGTGTTCTTCCTT
>SJYC01138968.1:0-21803 GCA_006408675.1 Madoqua kirkii
GGAGAAGGAAATGGCAACCCACTCCAGTGTTGCCTGGAGAATCCCAGGGACAGGGGAGCCTGGTGGGCTGCCGTCTATGGGGTCATACAGAGTCAGACACGACTGAAGCGACTTAGCAGCAGCAAAGCGTATATATAAAGATGTTGTAGATACATAGCTTACCCTGTCAATACCAGGAGTGGAAGGAACCTACTAGACCACTGAGATACTGGCCTCCAGAATCCTTCCATTCCCTACGGTGAAGGATCCCCTTTTTAGGGGTTATGGGGGGTTGGTGACTTGACCTCACAGGCTGAGCAGAGGAGGAGAGGCTATAAGCCTCAGGGTTTCCCATATGCCCTTCTGGCCATGTCTAAATGACTTGTCTAATAGAGGGTTGCAGTAGAAAGGTGTCTTACAACTTAGGGGTGAAGGAGAAATAGCCAAGGTCCCTTGGGTCCTAATGGGGCCCTTCCTAGAATCCCTTCTCGGCACCTTGGGACGATGGTTGAGGAAATAGGTGTGAGAAAGGCCCTGGAGGTAGAAGCCAGGACTTCCCTAGCCCCCCAGGCTAGGTGGGACTGGCCTCAGATGAGGCAGGGGAGCAGCAGGGTAAGAGGCTGAGAGGCTGGACTTGGAAGGTAGATCCACTGGTCCTCACCTGGTACAGATTTTTGCTCCAAGCTGTCTACTGTCTTGAGCTTTGCTCACTCACAAGCAGGGTGGCTAGGATCTTGGTGGAAGCACTGTTCCAGAATAAACCCTAATTAACTGGCCAAGGTCTTATCTGAGTCATACTCTTTCCCTCACCCCTTGCTGCTGACTGTCATAGATTTGACGTATTCTTTGGGAGCTTATGGAAAGGAATTACCACTGAAGCTATCCAGTGTCCAGGCTCTGGGATGGGAGGTGGAGTGAAGCACCTTGAACCTCTAACTTCTTTCCTTCCTTAGTCCACTGGAGCTGAGGCTGCTGGTGCTAGAATTCGAGTCTACCCACTGCCTGTTGATCTGCTTGCCTACTTCCGTAGGGTAAATAAACACTTTAACACATGTAGACATAAGTATCAAACCCGCTCCCTGCCTTATTGCACTAGCTATGACCCCTAACGTTGTATTGAACAGAAGTAGTTATTGAATGTTTTCCCCCAAGATTGGAAGCAACAGTATTTCAGAATTAAGGATTGTGAGACTTGTAGGTCTCTCAATAACATCCTTTCAGGGTGAGAAAGTTGCTCCTTACTCCATTTGTTGAGCTATTATGATAAATGGGTATTAAATTGACTTGGTCTTCATTTCCCAAAGCTTTCTCTTAGTGTGGGGAATTACTTTAACCTGGCGTTCTCAGGATCAGTTCCCATGGTCATGGTTTTTTAAAATATTTACCTGATTTGATAAGTTTAAGGATCTTTGCAATACTTATGGGGAACTGGCTATAGTTTCATTTCCTGGTAATATTCTTTTCAGCTAGCATGAAGTTTCTCCTGGCCTCAGCAAGCTGGAAAGTGAGTTTTTGCAGGATCACTTCAGGTGTCTGATATATGGTGAAGGTGAATCCTGTCACTGAAGAAATGTGGTCTAGGTTCTGCAAGACAGAGGCCAAGGCCGGGTTAAGCATGCAAGAAATACCTGTGAGAAAATGGGGGTGAGGTCCGAAGAGGCTGGAGAGCTGCCAGAGAGCAATAGTGAAGGAATGAAAGGCAGAATAAGGGTTGAGCCGTGTCAGCCTGCAACACAACTTGAGTCAAACCAGAGCTGCTTGCCAGCGGCCCCACGTCTCCCAGGAATAGACCTCCCTTAGTGTTTGCTTTATGATCCATCATTGGTTGGCAGTAATCATGAAGTGTGGCCTTGGTAAAGGCAGTGAAAGATCTTAGAGCACAGCAGTAAGGGATCCTGATTAACTCCCCGCCCCACGCCCCCCTGCCCCGCATTAGATCCGAGACGCATTCTCGGGGCTCTCTGGAACTCTGCTGCCGGTGTCATACCTGTCTCTCTCACAGCCAGCTCTGGAGTCCAAGGGCAGACCTGCTGTTGCTCTGGACCATCTCTTCCAACCCCAACCCTGGAGCTGAAGCAGATGCTTGAGATGTGCGGATAGAATCAGTCTGTTCTCTGGCACCAACTTGTCGTTGACCCCACAGCCCTGGTAGGCCAGATCTTTGGGGGTCTAGTAGACAGCGTGGTCCCCACAACCTGAGGCTGGGTTCTTGTCCTAACTGGCAGTGCCAAAGAAGGGCAAGCATAGAAGTGGTGGCACAAGTTATGGTCAGGAGTGCGGGGGTGCTCCTACAAGACGAAATGCTCCAGCTCTCCTCCTCAAAGTCTTGCTAGCAAGAGCTAAAACTTAAGTCAGTACATCTTGGTTTTGCTGAAATTCCCTACTTGGCATGAACTTGAACTAATGTGACATTTTCAGTTCCAAAGAACTTTCTCAAAGCTGAGGCACTATTGAGCCTGTATTTACAGTGATTCTTCAGTATTTTAACATGTCAACAACTGTTTCCTGCTTCTCAAGGGCCCCCTAAAATGTTACCTCCACTATCCTCTTGGGCTAGAACTGGCTTAGTCAGCTGCTAGTTTAAATGATGACTTGGTTCAGGGGGACCAAGGGCAGAGGGGACCCTCAGAGGAAATATATTGGAGCCATAGAGACAAGTAGGAACTGTAAGATGAAGTCAAAACTCTACTCCTACAGCTGACTGACTAGGAAATCCATGTCCAGAGGGATTAGGAGTAGAACTCGAGAAGCACACTTTTATGTCAATGGCAGCCTGCTCAGCTCATGTCTAGGCACTGTCCTGTGCCAGTGAAATAAGTCTGGATGAGACAAGGCCAATGATGTGTCTATAGGATTTCCCTAGATACAGATGGTGACAAAAATGAGCATCCTTGAGTTAGGCAGAACTCTCAAGATAGTTTTCTTGGCCATTGTCTCTCTAAAATTTCAGGGACTGGAACCGTTCCTTATTTTGTTCCTTATTCCCCCCCTTTTCATTTATTGAGGCAATGAGTTTCCAGTAATACTCCTGCAGGTTCGACTCATCTTCCAGTTTCTGCAGTACTCAGCACAAACTCTTACTCAATATTTGCATCTAGCTTTGACAACTTGAGTAGCTTTCTACTCACTCTAAAACATCTTACTAAATGAGAGCTGGAGAAGGACCTGCCTTTCTATCTTAGCACCAAATACCACTTAAATATCTGAATACCTACAATGTGCCAGGCACTGTCCAAGGGGACTGGGGTATACATGAGATATGTTGAATCCTCTGGAATTGAAAGTACAAGAGATTTACTGGGCTAATGTTAAAGGGAGCCAGAAGTATGCAGAAAAAAGCCTTCAGACTACAAATTTAAGTCTGATACTTAAATACACAGGAAGGCTCAGACCACAGTTCAGTCTAAGCAGCAGCAGTTCAAATGTCCCATGGGACTATATCCTCCAATGAGCAGAGACGGCCAAACCGTGGACCTCTGCCATTCTGAAGGAGTACTCAGAGGGTGGCTTCAGCTCAAATGCTGTGGTGGATCCCTAAGATGTTGGCGCTGGAAATGGTCAGTTAAGGGGGAATTTGGATGGCATGCCTCTGTGGCTGTTGCCGTCCACCCTTGTGCCATATGAGTGTGGTTCTCCATGTGTGTTCAAGGAACATGCATGGTCAGGGTCCTGCAGCACTCCCGTGTGCCTCTCCTACTGAATGAAGACATAGAAATACTAGTGGGTTGACTGACGGCCCAGTGGACTTCTGAGTCTCAGTTAGTATTCACTCCCTCACTATTATACTCATTCTCTCTGCCCTCAGAGGTCACCTCTGTTGGCCTTCACGGCTTAGTGATATGACCCAAACCTGAATTCCTAAGGAGTCTGAGCCCTTGATCATATACTACTTTGGCTTGAGTAGCTATTAGTCACTGTTGGTCAAAGAAGAGCCCAAAGGTGGACCACATGAGTTCCATACTTTTCTCCCTGCCCCCCGCTACATAATGACCATGCCACCTCCCTGTGAATTGTCTTCTTTTCCACTGCTGGTCTCTAGACACAGGAAATCCAAAGTATCCTAGAAACATCGGTAGCTTGTGCTTCACTGGAACCCTTGCAAAAATGAAATCCCTTGGGACTAGGGCCTTTAACACTTCCGAGATGGGCCTGTGGACTTACAAAGTCCTCTGGTGGGTCATGGATAGTAAAAGTAAGGGGGACCATTTCTGCTCAGCACCCTTGGTTCCCAGGCCCGTGATACCTTCTGCTGGGGTACCAAGATGCATCCCTAGTGATGCCTTGCCATCATGGCCAAGTAATGCCTATAACCTGACTTACTGGCTGTGCCTTCAGTTGGCAGCCTCCAGATGGTGTTTTGTGACACCAGTGGGCCACATTGTCATGGGCTGTCTCCCACACCTTCACTGTATAGAAGAGCCTCTGGTCAGATGTCATGTTGTATGGGATTCCATTATGGGAATCAGACACTGTGTAGGTCCCTGGAAGAATGTTACCTCTGGCTGACCAAATTGGGTAAACTCCTATCCAAAGTTGGTGTCAACCTCTAAGAATTCACTGTTGGCCCCTCTGGGATGGAAGGGGGTGTAAAGGAGTTAACTTTCTACCAAGTGGTGGTTAGGCCTCCATGAATAGGCTAAGTCAGGCTTGCTTGGCTTCCACTGACAGCAGGTCAGACATTCATAGGTGGTGGCGCCTAAGTTGACCTTGGGGCATGGGTTTGGGTTCTTGCATAGCTGTTATCTCTGCTGCCCCGTCTATGTATTTGACTGTGATGGCATTTAGCTGACCAATGAAGCTGGCTGACACCAACTATTCAAATTATTTTGTCAGCTCAGTTAAATGCTAACCCCATGTTGAATGCGTTCTGATAGGCATGATTCGCGTGGGCCATGACTTTATACTTTGTGCCTACTCGCAAATGGTCTTCTGCTTGCATCTACCCCAGACCACCTTGCCTCTGATCCTCCAGTCTTTCTTCCAGACCCCTGACCAGGTTGCCTGCTGTTCCCTGAAAGTCTGTGTATATCCTTACTTCGGTTGCTTTTCTTTCCACGGTGTGCTCCTCAAAGACACACCAACCAGGGCCACTGCATTTCTAGCCCTAATTTTTTTAGGGAACCTCCTTATCTTCCGCAGTGGCTGTACCAGTTTATAACCCCACCAACAGTGTGCACAGTCTCCACATCCTTGCTGGCACTTAACCATTCTGAGAGATGTGAGAGGCTATCAATGAGATGACATCATCTCCCAGTGATTGACTTGCATTTCCCTAGTGAGTAACTTCTTTGGTACCTGCTGGTGATTCACATCTTATTGGGACAACTGTCTGTCTTGGCCCATTTAAAAACTGAATTTATTTTGTATGAGTTTTATATTTGGGATATTAACCCCTTGCAAATGTTTTCTCCCATTATGTAGGTTCTTTTCACTTCTATCATTTCTTTTGCTGTGCTGAGGCTTCTAGTTGCTAGTCCCACTTGTTCCTTTGTTTCTTATACCTTAGATATCTTATCCCAAAAATCACTGCCAAAAACCCATGGCAAGGAGATGGTTCTTATTTTCTGAAGAGTTTCTTGGCTTCTGGTTTTGCACTTAAACCTTTGAGTGTTTGTGAATGGTGTTAGATAGTGTGTATAAAAAGACTGCCTTTCCCAGCACACTTATTAGAGACTGCCTTTTCTCTACTGAGTATTCTTGAGCATAAGTGCATGCCTTTATTTCTTGGCCCTCAGTTGTTAAAACTGGCCGATGCCTTTCATGTCAGTATCATGTTTCACATGGCCTGAAATCAGGTGCCTCCTGCTTTGCTCTTTCTCAGGATCCCTTTGTTTTTTCCTGGGTCTTCTGTGAACCCTTGTATTTCAAAGCCACCACTGAGTGTGTCCATCCTCTTCAGCTTGAAGACACACTAGACCAACCCATCCACTATTAGACTTAAATTCTTTCTTCCTTCAACTGGTCATAGTAGACCTCAGTACATCATAGGTGTGAGCTTGAGGGATACTCAGACAGTTGGTATGGGTGACAAGGAGAATCTGGGCCACCTGCCTTTGGTACCTTGTGCCCTCTGATGTTTGGATTCAATTTTGGACATGCCATTTTCATCTTTTAATGGATAGCTCCTGAGCCCAGAAACCAACCCATCCACTATTAGACTTAAATTCTTTCTTCCTTCAACTGGTCATAGTAGACCTCAGTACATCATAGGTGTGAGCTTGAGGGATACTCAGACAGTTGGTATGGGTGACAAGGAGAATCTGGGCCACCTGCCTTTGGTACCTTGTGCCCTCTGATGTTTGGATTCAATTTTGGACATGCCATTTTCATCTTTTAATGGATAGCTCCTGAGCCCAGATGAATGTGGTCTAACTAGTTAATTGACCCCAGGTAGATGCCTACTTGGTATCATGTGGGTATGGTTTCCTCTACACCAGAGGCTGGTAGCACACCAACCACTTCTTAAAGCATATGGTTGTCTGCATCAGATGACATGACTTAGGCTTGTTAGCCCTAAGAAATCCCGTTTTGTTTTTCCCTCTGGGGCTTGACTTAATTTTTTACTGTCAAATTCCACTTATTATCTGGACCCCTTAGGCTCATACTCAAAGTTCTTATAAGACTTGGTTTTGAGGTCTTGATGTCAGCTTGGACCTTGTATCCACGTAAAATTTAATGTTTGTACATTAGTAACCGACTGCCCAGTTGGTGTCTTTGGAGAAGAACCAGAGATATACTTGATGCAGTATGCCAGGAACCTGGCAACTTTTTTAACAGTTTACAGGTTTAAAAACTGTTCATATCTGGGAAGGGCTAAGACACTAACTTTGAGGCAACTTCCCTCAGCCTCCTTTTCATGCTCGCTTATGTATAAATTCAGTAGCATCTGTTGGGAGCTGCCATTCTGTTTTGCCCCAGAGACTTAATCATCCCTGACCTTTCTGTGGGACAAGCTAGCCTTTTGGCCATGCTTCCACCTTTCAAGCTGATATAGTGACTTCTGGTTAAATGCGCATTTGTTTTCCAGAGTCCACCATGCTTAAAACTGTTAATGAACCCAGCTTCGGGACTGCCTGTCCTATCAACAGCCTTAGTCTGTAGGAGACATGCCAGGGAACTTAGTGATATGGAATCCTTATCACTCCATCGTTGATGGCCTTGATTAGTGATGATCAGTGTGTCCTTTCATGGAACAGTATCTGCTGGCCTTGCATAGTTGGGCCATCCCAGTATACTTACCTCCCCAAGCTGTTTAGTGCCTCCTCCCTTGTGCCAATTTAGAAGGCTAGAAAAAGTCACCTCAGATTGACTTAGAATCAGCCATCTTGAAGAGTCATCTAAGAATGAGTTTGCCCCATTCTGTGGGGTCCTTGCTAGGGTTTAAATATAGTATCCTGACATTGCTCCTAAGTTTTACATTCTGGCCCTTTGAAAAAGCATTCTCGGAATCTAGCCAGAGGAAAAGTTCCTCAAACCTAATGGTGCTTGTTTTCTAGTTCTGGGGGTATAAATGCTTTCCTCCAGGCCCAGTACATTCTGAGATTGAAGCTTGGGTATGCTGAAATTTTTAATTTTTTTAAACTTTGTTTTTACTTTCTTCTACTTATGGGAAGGCTACCTCCTAATAGAGCTGAGTCACCTCCATAGCCTCTTAGGGTGTTGGTTCAGGGCTATCGGAGAATCACAGTCCTTGGGAGCATATACCCAGATGTCCCCTGGCCCGTGTTTCACAGTCCCTAAGTTTTTCCACCCAAGGCTCTGATACTGTAGCAGACCCTGCCTTGACAGCACTCAACCATTTTTAAGCCTGATGAATTTCAGATTCTAAACTTACTTCTGAGCTGTATCTGCTCTCCCAAAGGAGATAAGGGTTTCTTACAAGATAAGGGTCTTTACCAAAAAGATCCTCTGGTTTTCCTTGGTCCTGATCATGGAAATGCCCGTTACCGCATCCTTCTGCAGTACAGCATCACTCACACAATGAAGTAAGGAGCCAGTTTCATTTTCCCTGTGCTTTAAGGCCTGAATCACTGCCTTGGCTAGAGAACTCCCCCCTCCATAGGAGCCTTCTGTCAAGTCACTGTTGACATTTCCATCCATTGGCTTGTCACTGTGTGTGAGGAGCTAGTCATGCCACACAAGTAGCTGGCATTCAGTCGTCTTGGCTATTGGGTCAGTAAGGTGTTTCAGTCCTCAGCCACTTAGTATCTCAAGCTGTCCTTACCAACTATGCTGGGTCCTTTGGAAAATGGTTGTTGCCAAGCAGAGTTGGAAGTATAAAACTTACAGTTGATCAATACCTATAAAAGACAAAGGGGAAAGAGGGTAGGCATAGACCAGCATCAGCCTTCAGGTAATGTTGATCCTGGCACCTGTGAAAGGAGAAGGGAAGGATGGAAAACTGAGCAGGAACAGCTCAGACCACAGTGCAGCCCCAAGAGAGCCTTGTCAATCCCCAAAATTTCTGATGCAAAGAACACTCACGGGCAGGAGTCCCTCTACTATCCTAGTCCTTGGCTGTGCTCCATACTCGACTGTAGCCTTACCTCATGCTGGGGTGGATCCCAGGGCTGCAGATGGAGGCTGTTGGCTGTATTAATACTCTACAACTCAACAGCAAGTTCCTCCTTGAAGATCTTCCAGCCTACTTTGCCTAACTCTTACTAACCTAATCAAATGAGGTCCACAGGTACAGAATCTTGTGCTTTCATGGGAGAGACAAGCAAGAGTCAAACAAGCTGCCTTTGGTTAGTGACACATTTCTTACTAGTTAAAATGAACAGGAAAGGACAGTTACCCAAGCATGGGTAACCTAGGACTCTTCCTTCAAGGAAGAACTATCCTGAGAATGGCAGGCAGAAACAGGGAAAGGTAACATTTGGCAGGAACTGTGGAGGGCAGTGATAGTGGTCAGGAATTCTTCCGAGATGACCCTTCCATTCATTCCATCTTAAATTTCTGGATCTTGGGCACATAGATGTTCTAGCATAAAGTCACTTGAGATGGAGAACATGGGAAATAGAATCCCTGAGGCAGAGGCACTTTGGCATGCTAGAAGGATTGAAAGGAAGCAGTGTGGCTAAAACTTAAATGACTGAAGAGGAGAAACCAAAGCAGGAGCTACTGTGAAGAATCCTGAAAGGAAGATGGGCTTTATCCTAGGAAAGCCTAGAAAATTCCTCGCGGTGGAACAATGTGAATGATTTTCTTTTTGAATCACTTTGCCTACACTATTGGCCCCTGCCATCTGCTCATAGAGAAGCAGATGAAGTGTTGCTGGGACTAAGATGAGGCAATAGAAACAGAGTTGGGTGAACTTCAGAATATCACTTAGGATCATCATCAAGATCTGCTCATGTCATTTCTGTGTAGGGAATGATGGGTAGGGAAGAATTCAGAATGATCCCTGCCTTCTGGTCTTGACACGTAGTTTTGGGGCTGACAGTGATATGTGAAAGCTTAGAAAGTCTTGGGCAAATCCAACTGGCTTGCCTGTTAAACCTGAGATGCCTATCATGGCACCCATATGGACATGTCATGTAGATACTTGAATATGAGCTAGGAGCTCAGAGATGTATTCAAAGCAAGGGGTAAACTTAGGAGTTCTGTTCATTGTACTCCGTGGTTATCCAGGGAACTTGTCTTGGAGATGTAGACTCAGTTTCCAGGGTATTGGCCTACTTGTACGTCTTAACAGGTGGCAATTGTGGTTCCAGTCAATTCACTTTGGGAAACAAATCTCACCATTGGTTACTAGCCAAAGATCTAGTATTGCTTTATGAATCTGAGGTGGTGAATGTCTCCTAGAGAAGCAAGAGGGAATGCCTTGAGTTGAAGGGGCACACGGATCCCCAGAGAGCATCAGATGTTCAGACACTTATTCTCTTTGACTTCATGGGTTGCAGCACACCAGGCTTCCTTGTCCTTCACTATCTCCTGGAGCTTGCTTAGATTCATGTCCATTGAATTGGTGATGCTATCCAACCATCTCATCCCCTGTCACCCCTTTCTCCTCCTGCCTTCAATCTTTCCCGGCATCAAGGTCTTTTCCAATGAGTTGACTGCATCAGTTGGCCAAAGTATTGGAACTTCACCATCAGTCCTTCCAGTTAATATTCAGGGTTGAATT
This sequence comes from Madoqua kirkii, assembly GCA_006408675.1. Classification (NCBI taxonomy): domain Eukaryota; kingdom Metazoa; phylum Chordata; class Mammalia; order Artiodactyla; family Bovidae; genus Madoqua; species Madoqua kirkii. Next base: position 10,109 of record SJYC01138968.1, read on the forward strand.
CCTTTAGAATGGACTGGTTGGATTTCCTTGCAGTCCAAGGGACTCTCAAGAGTCTTCTCCAGCACCACAATGCAAAAGCATCAACTCTTCAGTGCTCAGCCTTCTTTATGGTCTAGCTCTCACATTCATACATGACTACTGGAAAAACTATAGCTCTGACTATATGGACATTTGGTGGCAAAATGTCTCTGCTTTTTAATACACTGACTAGGTTTGTCATAGCTTTCCTTCCAAGGAGCAAGCATCTTTTAATTTCACGGTTGTAGTCAGTCTGCAGTGATTTTTGAGCCCAAGGAAACAAAAATCTGTCATTGTTTCCAGTTTTTCCCTTCTATTTGCCATGAAGTGATAGGCCCAAATACCATGATCTTTGTTTGAGTGTTTTAAGCCAGCCTTTTCACTTTCCTCTTTCACCCTCATCAGGAGGCTCTTTAGTTCCTCATCACTTTCTGCCATGAGTGGTATCATCTGCATATCTGAGGTTGATATTTCTCCCAGCAATCTTGATCCCAGCTTGTGCTTCATCCAATCCAGCATTTTGCATGTTGTACTCTGTATATTTAAGCAGGGTGACAATATACAGCCTGGACATACTCCTTTCCCAATTTTGAACCAGTCAGTCTCATGCCTGGTTCTGTTGCTTCTTGACCTGCATACAGTTTTCTCAGGAGATAGGTAAGGTGGTCTGTCTCTTTAAAAATTTCCCAGTTTGTTGTGATCCACACAAGTCAAAGTCAAAGACTTTATCATAGTCAACAAAGCAGAAGTAGATGTTCTGAAAGTTTTTCTCTATCAAATGAATGCTGGCAATTTGATCTCTGGTTCCTCTGCCTTTCCTAAATCTACCTTGTCCATCTGGAATTTCTCAGTTCATGTACTGCTAAAGCCTAGCTTAAAGAATTTTGAGCATTACCTTGCTAGCATGTGAAATGAGTGTAATTGTGTGGTAGTTTGAACATTCTTTGGCACTGCCTGTCTTTGGGATTGGAATAAAAACCAGTTTCCATGGGACCCTCTAAACTTGGCGTTTGGCTTGAGCTGACAGAACCAAGGGACTTACTCCAGAAAACTAAAAGGGAAAAAAAAAAAGCTGGATGAGCTGTTTCCTCGATAATTCCAGAGAGATTTCAGGGCTTTGACTAAGCCCAGTGTAAAGTCTCTTACTGGTAAAAATAAGTAGGCAAAGGTACCAAAACATGTATTTCTAGGAATTTCCTTTCAAAGAAAATCTATCCTGAGCTTGAGTGATAGAAAAATGGATTCAAGAAATGGCCTGCAAGGTCTTATTAGACGTCGCCATGATTTGTTAGGGAAAACTAAGATGTGCCTCTTGTGCTTATGAAAATGATCATGTTAAAGACCCCCTCCCCAGTGATGCCCTTCCTTCTATTTAAGCAGATAGCATGACTTGGAACTAGGGGTCAAGACAGAATCTCTGCCCTTCAAAGTAAGCATCAGTATCTTGAACACTTTCAGATCTAGTCTTACAGCAAATACAACCACCAGAGCATTCTAGAAATGCCCATGCCAGAATTTCCTGTCCACTGGTGTGTACCTTGGAGTGGGGTGGGGTACAGAAGAGTTAACAGAAGGAATGGATTAACTTAAGATCGAAAGTTAAAGGGCATTTATAATAAACGGCAGATATTTGAGGCTTCTTGAAAGGATGGTTAGAATAGACAGTGTCTAGAGTTAATGGCACAGCCTTCTGAAGCACAACTTCCCAGGCTGGAGGATGGCTAGCCAATTGTATTAGAGCCTGAACTCCTGGAGTTAGTCTGGGAATCGATCATTATTTACAGCTTGACAAAGTTTTATCTTCAAAATGGATATGAAACTAATGTTGATATGAAACTAGATAAAAACTAGGATTTTTGAAGACTTGAGAAAGTTACCATTATCTGCTTGATATGTAGGATCCCATGCTTATACAAACTGACTTTGGTCTGTTTGAAACCTCTGTGCTGAGGAGCACCTTGTAAGAGAAACTCTTGTTTGTTGGCACACCTAATTTATGAGCAAACTGATTTGTAGCTATTGTCTTCTAGATCTATTACTTGCTATTTATGATTAATGGCTCATGTATTAAGATACCACTAAATAATCCCATGCCCTCAACATTAACCTGTGCCAGCTGAAAGATGGTAATGTAATGGCTTATTCTTGAAATAAATCAGCTGTTAATCATCTGGGTCCACTCAGGAAACTGGAGTCAAGTAGTTCAATAGCAGGAATTCAATGTGGGCAGCAAGCTACAAAGACATTAAAAGCTGGAAGCCAAATGAGAAAGTGACAAAATCCAGACTAACAGCAAGGAGCCACTCTAGCCTCAGGGATAAAGGGTTGAGGTGCGGAAAGAAGCAGTGTCAATGACGATAGCAGCAGAGACTGCACAGAGGCCTGAGTCCTGCCAGGGATGCTAGGAGGAAACTGGGAGAAAAGAGGGCCGGACTCAAAATGCTGGAGACTCAGAAGTGGGAAAAATTCCCCAGTGTCTCCTGTCCACCTGCCTTTCAATCTCTCAGTTCCCCTTGGCCAAATCCAGATGAGAGCCTAGAAAACTTGTTTCCTCTGAGGGTACTGAAACGTCCCTCCCTTACCATGGTCTGCTGTGCTAAGCTTTGTCTCTGCTGCTTAGATCTGGGATAAGCTCCCCAGTGTTTACCAGATGAGCATTCTCTACCTTCTGGTTCACCCAATTGCCTCATTCATGAATAATGTACTTGACATATGTTCAAAATCAAGTTATCTAAGATCTTATGAGAAACAGATGGATGGGACTTCCCAGATGGTTCAGTGGTAAAGAATCTGTCTGCAGTGTAGGAGATGAGGGTTTGATCCCTTGGTTGGGAAGACCTGGACGGGAAAAAATGGCAATCCACTCCAGTATTCTTGCCTGGAGAATCCAATGGATAGAGGAGCCTGGTGGGCTACAGTCTACAAGGTTGCAAGAATCGGATGCGACTCAGCAAATGAGCTCCCCCCAACACATTATGATGGATAAAGCTGGTATTAAGAAACAGCTATTTTTAAAATAAGATAAATCAGCCCATGGCCTTATGGGACTTCCCTTATGTTACTTGTTACTTTTCCCTTGCTGCTTTTAATATTCTGACTTTCTAGTTACAAGGTCTTGGTGTGTTCCTCTTTGGTTTAATCATGTATGGGACTCCATGCTCCTAGACTTCTCTGAAGCTTTCTTTAGAGCTACACTGACTTCTTTCCTTTCCCAGGTCAGGGAAGTTTTCAGCTATTACATCTTCGTATGTTCTCAGCCCCTTTCTTCTCCTGGGATTCCTATAATGCAAATACTAGGGCATTTGATGCCTGAGTTTTCTTAAACTGTCCTAATTTCTTTTAAGTGTCAATGACTCTTTACTACTATAGCTCACTGATCATTTCGTCTAGTGTAAATGATCAGGGTCATGTAACTGGGAATTCTGGATTCCTCTACTCAACTTATGTTAGATCCAATGACATCATACTGTGACCTAACTGGTTTCGGCTGTCTGTGGGGAGGCTGAGGAACTCGGCTGACTTGAAACCACAGTTCTAGGAATGAGCACTCGTACAGGACCTAGCAACCTATGACATCAGGGAAATAACCTCCAAAGAGTGGTTCTAGAAACCACTGGAGGAATAAGGTGTGAAATACAAATCTAATTTTAGTTTGCCCAGCTCCTACCTGAATGAGGCTGAGACCGTGAGCACTGAAAATACCCCTGCCCCCTCCTCACCCCCAACCTGAGATTTCTTGTAAGACAATAAACCAGAAGTTCCTTCTGCCTCCCTCAGCCATTAACCCTGGAGGAACTATATAGAAGCAAACATATGGAATAACTACTGTGAGAGGCTCTGGGCAGACTGAAAGGTGGTGAGGCTTGACCTTCTGTAGGGGCCATAGATGGAGATGACTGGGTCAATTCAGGTCTGGCAGGAAGACCCCAGAAGTCAGTGCAGCTCTAAGAAAGCCTCAGCATCACAGGGACCTCTGGCACAAAGGCTGCCCATAAGAGTTCTCATCATGCAGAACTAGACAGGCACTAGTGCCCTGCCCTGCCCAGCTCGCTCACTGGTTGGGAACCCCCTGGGTGAAGAGTGTCCTTGAGTCTGATGCTGTAGCAGATTCCAAAGCTCTAACTGGAGGCTGTGAGCTAACTGCATTCACAGCTGGCTATGCCTCCAAAGGAGATCTGAGTGAGATCTCCATGCATGCCACAATGTCCATGTAATTGTCCAATCAGGATGCCTGAGAGTCAAAAGGACACTGATAATTGTACTGAGGCAACAGGCATACTTAGGGAACAAGCATAAATGAGAACTGCCTGGATGAGTTTGTTCATACGGCCCCCATGGATAGAAGCCGTGATCTGAGACAAACGGCAGTTTTAGAGCTGTGCATGTTAGAGAAAAGTGGCTTCAGTTCTTCACTTGCCTCTTCCATTTGACTGCTGTCTGGCAGAAAAATCAGTGGCAAAAGAACAAAGGTTAATGCAGACATTCACTTGGTAAAATCAGGTAAGCAGGAGAGCCCTATCAGGTGAGGGGTCAATGAACGCAGGAGGCAGCTGATCAATTTTAGGCACTCAGTGTTCCATCTTGTCCCATTGTGGAGCTGGGAATTCCAGTCCAGAGAGTCTGCTTCCTCCCCGTGCTGCTTCTCCTGGGGAGGGAAAGCCTGACCTGTTTTTCCTGGAAACTACAGGATGGCCTTACAAGTTTCCCAGGTGGCTCAGTGGTAAAGAATCCACCTGCCAATGCAGGAGACACAGGTTTGATCCCTGGGTTGGAAAGATCCCCTGAGGAGGAAATGGCAACCCCCTCCGTATTCTTTCCTGGGAAGTCCCATGGACAGAGAAGCTTTAGAGGGTTACAGTCCATGGGGTTGCAAGGAGTCAGACACGACTGAGCATGCACTCACAGAAAGTCCTTAACCCTTTTCTCTCCTGTCAGTGAACTTACCAATGCTGAAGCAAGTGAGAATCTTGCCTTTTATCTAGTAATGTCATACTAGGTAGAGATCAGTCATATTCCTCAGAGGGAACTGGTTACCTTCACAGGCCAAAACAAGATACTAGAGGAGTACAATTTCCAGAAAAGGGAAAGAGAACATTATGTACCATTGGAAGCAGAAATAGCAAAATACACAGAATGAGAGCATAAAGTATAATAAATATACTTAAGATATTTCCATTTAAAAAATAGCAAAAGTTTTTAAATGTTAGAATGAAAAGTATGAGTTAACAGAATGTAATAGAAGTGGGAGACTAGATACAGCTGGAGAACAAACTCATGAGTTGGAAGACCCAATTGAGAAACTCTTCCAGAAGGAAAGCAAGAAAGATACATTGAAAACATAAGATAATGGAGGGTAGAAAAACTATAAATGTAAACTATAAAAATCAAAAAGCTAAAAATTTCCCTGAATGATTGACAAGCTCACTTTGAAAGCACTCATAGAATAAAGCAAAACCCCATAACGAGATAGTGTAACAAATGTTAAGACAGTCAACTGACAGCTTTCAGTGAATCTACAGAACAAGAACTAGAATTTCATAGGACTCAAATATTGGATAAAGTAGAAAATGGGAGTTGATTTTTATAGAAAAATTTTTAAATGCACACACGGAGACGGTATAATGAACCATGTTCCCACTATTCAACTTCAGCAACTCAACATTTTTTCAGTCTTGTTTTATCCCCCTAGGTTATTTGCTTTATTGTACTTCACTGGAATTCTTTCAAAGCAAATACTAGGCATATCCTTTACCCACAAATACTGATAAGGTCTCTTTGTGATTACTAAGATATCTAACCAAATCAACAATCCTTTTTAATATCTAACAGTCAAGCTTCACTGCTTGCCTCAAATGTCCTAGAGCTGGTTTATTCAAATTGAGCTCCAAACAAGTTCACTAATGCATCTGGGTCATATGCCTTAAATCCAAGTTCCCCAGAAAACAGAACTGAGGCAAACACCCACTGCTAAAGCTTAAGAGGTGCCACTGAAGTAGCAACAATGAGAGGAAAAGGGACGAATGAGAAATACACATAAACTCATGGGTGAAGGCTAAGCTGGCTACTGCTTCACAAAGATCACAGCTGATTGCTGGGTCTCATGAGTGATAGACAGTATGGCAAGGGGGAGAAAGAATTTATTTCTATCTCCTGGCAGTCATTGGTCAAAATTTCTCCTAAGGAATACTCTCCCACTCTTCCAAATGGTTGGTTAGCCTATTTGACAACCAGAGAGATAGAAATTTCATCCATGCAGTGTAACACTTCCTGTGAGCTCACCATCACTGGAAGGAGCCAGAAGTTACAGGTATGAACAGCCTAACGTACAAGTCAACATGACATCAACCAGTTTCTGGCTGAGGGTCTAGGAGATGGCTGATTCTAAACAGAATCTGAGGGGCTTGCCTCTGGCATGTCTCCAGCATTCAGACTACTTAAATTTATTCCTCATCTCCTGTGTCAATGATATATTGGAGAAATGAGCTCACTTGTCCTGGACAATGTCCTATGTTCTCATCTTGGCAAACTTCTTCAATGTTTAACTTGTTCTTTCCTCCATAGTTACTGCAAATCTATAGTTACTGTGGGTTTTATTAGACACTTTTTGGAAAGAAGACTCCATAGGTGACTGTACTTCCTGTATTCTCACATTCAGAAATGTAGTGCCTCTCTTACATCTATAGTAGTGTTCAATTTAGTGAATGGATGAGCTGACATCATCTGAATTCACTGTTAGTTTCTCATCAAGGTTTCACTTAAGGATTTTAGCCCATGTGGTTGACCAAAAATACAGAACCCAAATCATGTCCTCCATCCTTTGTCTATACCCTTCACAAGGTGATTTCACCACTCTTCCAAGTGAGCTTATTTTCTTGCCCTTGAAATCTGAGTTGACCTTGTGACTTGATTTGGAAGATAGAACATGGCAAAAATGGCCCATCCAAATCTAGGCTTCAACAGGCCTTGCATGTTCACCCCTCATCCACTGCCACTGTCAAGAGAATGAGCCTAAGCTAAGAGGAGCCTGCTGGAGACCAGACCCTGTGGATGGAAGTTCTTCTGTTCCATCCCAGGCCATGCTAGACTCATATGAGTTGACCTCCCAACATGAGCCCAGCCAGAATCAGCAGAGCTGCCTCCTAACCCATGGGTGGCTGCATAGAAAGTAAGCAAAAGGGAAAATGACTTACTGCAAAGGGCTTTTCAGGGAGCCAGAGCCCCTTTAAGATACTGTCATCCGATTTAAGTAAATTCAGCCATTGTGCCCAAGATACCTGGTAACTTCCTGCTGTTCAAAGATTGTGGTTCAGTCACCAGGTCGTGTCCAGTTGTTTGCAACTGCATGGACTGCAGCAAGCCAGGCCTCCCTGTCCCTCACCATCTCCGAGTTTGCCCAAGTTCATGTTTGCTGAATCAATGATGTCATCCAACCATCTCATCCTTGTCACCCTCTTCTGCCTTCAGTTTTTCCCAGCTTCAGGGTCTTTTCCCCTGAGTCAGCTGTTTACATCAGATGGTCAAATACTAGAGCTTCAGCTTCAGCATCAGTCCTTCTAATGAGTATTCAGGATTGTTTCCTTTAGGATTGACTGGTTTGATGTCCTTGCTGTCCAGGGGACTCAAGAGTCTTCTCTAGCACTATAGTTCAAAAGCATCAATTCTTTAGCACCCTGCCTCCTTTATGGTCCAACTCTCACACCTGTACATGAATACTGGAAAGACTATAGCCTTGACTATGGACTTTTGTCAGCAAACTGATGTCTTTGCTTTTTAATACAGTGCCTAGGTTTGTCATAGCTTTCCTTCCAATAAGATAGGAATAAGTGTATGGAAGTGACATCTGCTGCTAAGTCACTTGAGTAGTGTCTGACTTTGTGCAACCCCATAGACGGCAGCCCACCATGCTCCCCCATCCCTGGGATTCTCCAGGCAAGAACACTGGAGTGGGTTGCCATTTCCTTCTCCAAAGTGACATCTACCTCGATAAAATGTGTCTGAGGCCAAAAGTAATAAAAGTACAAGGTAGGGGAACAAGGCCCTTCAGAATAATTCCCAGTGTTCAAAACAGTCTCTCTGGCTGTATTTGCAAGGCAGGGACACCAGTCCTAACAGTCAATGGAGAAGGTTAGGATCTGTGCCAAGATGCTGGAGAAGGCATGCTGGTGGCTTGAAGACATGTTTCCTTAGCCTCCAGCAAATGATGCCTCTTGGAGCTTTACAGCGACTATCCCCATCCATAAAAGAATTCTTAATGGAAAATTGGTTTGAGCTACGCAGACACAATTATCACACTGAAAGAATGTAGGAGACAGCATCTTCCCACCTGGATGATCCTGGAATTCTAGCAAACAAAAAAGCAATCTGATTTCTAAGTCATGGTATTCAACAATACTCCCACTGGAGTTTCCAGTGGAACTTACAACTCGCAAGTAGACACTGCAGCTGGTTTCCTGCCAGCCCTGTCAACACCTGTTATGATGCTATTGCATGATAATTAGAAAATGGTCTGAAGGTTCCAAAGCATAATAGTTTCGACTAACATGGTGTCTTTAACCTGATCCACATCATATGCTTATTTGCATATCTAGAGCCTTGATAAATCAGTCCCGCTGCAGGACTGTCCTCTGGTTGGCAAGGCCCCTGACTGACAGCCAGACTTCTTCCAAGGTAGTTTCCTTTGATATTGAGAGATGGATGGTATTTCAGAATTCAGTACCCTTGAAATGGCTTAGTGTTCTCATAAGAACACCCCATCCACACTGAAATGATAGGCTTTTAAAGGTATTAAATAGATGAGGAATCTCAAATCTAGACTAGGTAATCTCATACAATTTCTTAAAGGTTACTGAAATAGTGGACTTCAGGTTTGGAATAAGAGGCAGCTCAAATACAGGCCTTGGTTGCTAAAACCCTACTCGCTAGTTGGGAGGAAGCCGTTCTCTCTGTAGGATAATAAGAGGAATTGCTTGTTAAAGTGTTTTTGAGAGAGAAGCATCAGTCTGGAATCCCGTTACATCTTGGGGAATGCTATAATCCTGGTAGGATCCACAAGAGAACCTCATTGAGTCAGTTCAGCTGAAGCCTTTTTTTTCCTCAAAAGGAAGTTTTTAGACTGGCAAGTAACATGCTTTGTTAGAATAAGTGAAGGTTCTTGAAATTGGATCCACATTTAATTCCCATCTTAGTGTCTTACTCTGTGACCTTTAAGCTCTAAATCCCTGAGCTGCTTTATCTCTAGCAGCTCTGTAGTAACTCATTCATTCTGAATGGAAACTTTATCCTCAAAAGGTATTAAAAATCTAAAATCCCAGGAAGGGCTGAATATAAAAATGGTGAATATAAAAATTCTATTGAAATTTTATGAACTACCTTAAAAAGTAACCAACTATATTTAAACTGAATTCAAAAGGACAAGCCCTATCCTAGTAACCACTACTGTAATGGTTTCAGCCTCACAGTGGGAAAAAAAAAAAACTCAGACAGAGGGAGCCAAAAACCACCCTTGTGATCTAAATTCCTGTTGCCAGAGGCATCGCAAATCAATAGGCAATGCCAGGATTATTCGATAAGTTCATACAATTAAAATTGAGTATCAACTAACTGGAACTTGGAAAATGGGTTGAGCAGCTCTTGTTCCACATTCTGAAACTAGAGTAGAATGTATAAAAATAGACTAGATAAACTAAACAGAGATGCTTATCAAATTTGAGAGGTAAAAGTATTTCCTGAACTTTTAACAAACACAACTAAGACATAGAAAACTGACAATATACTGAAGATACTAGAAAATGTATACAGTATATACACTGTGGTGTTATAGGGCAGTACATGATTCAGTTCAGTCAGTTGTGTTTGACTGTTTGGACCTGTGGACTGCAGCACACCAGGCTTCCCTGCCCATCACCAACTCTTGGAGCTTGCTCCAACTCACGTCCATTGAGTTGGTGATGCCACCCAACTATCTCATTCTGTCATCCCCTTCTCCTCCTCCCCTCAACCCTTCCTAGCATCAGAGTCTTTTCCAGTGAGTCAGTTCTTTGCATCAGATGACCAAAATACTGGAGCTTCAGTTTCAGCATGAGTCCTTCCAATGAGTATTCAGGACTGATTTCCTTGAGGATTGACTGGTTTTATCTCCCTGAAGTCCAGGGGGCTCTCAGGAGCCTTCTCCAATACTGCAATTCAAAAGCATCAATTCTTTGGAGCTCAACTTTCTTTACGGTCCAACTTTCACATCTATATATGACTACTGGAAAAACCATAGCCTTGACTAGATGGACCTTTGGCAAAGTATATATCTCAGCTTTTTAATATGCTGTCTATGGTTCAGTTACAATATCCCTATATCCCAGCAAATTAATTATAAATGAATATTTATAAATATTAATACAAACATTCTACTCACTCATTGGAGCAGGGAGGGTTGAGTGGTTCATCTCCAAGCAGTGACTTAAGAATTCCTGCCCCTTCCATCTCCGTTACTCTACTGGACTGTCTTTCCAAAGTGTCCAAGGGTATGGAAGAATGAATGATATCTAGAGGGCTTATAACCAGACCTAGAGGTAGTACATATTGATGGTACTGAAGATGTTGGACCACAGTCTATTTCACTTATCAGTGAAATAGTTTGTGCCAGAATGTAGATCAACTGCATCAATAAGCACACTTCAGTTCAGCTGGGGGTATTCTGACAGCAAGTCTTCTCAGTGGCAGGAAATGCATGTTATATTCCAATGAAAGCACATTTAACTCTTAGACTGATAAGTTTGTAAACTGGCACTTGTGTGTGGATTGGGCTTAGGACCACTGGTGTATATCACTTTTCCCACAGTGGGACAAGAACCCAGTCATGTTCCTACTTTACTCCAAGAAGGTAGGAAACATGCTTGTCAGTGCCATGTGCTCCCAAATCATATTTGGTCTTCCCGTGTGGATACAAGGAAGGGCACAAAGGGCTGATATTTTAGCTAGGTATATAAAACCAACAGATGAATGACATCAGTGGCTACAGAAGAATAAAACGTGTTAGTTGCTCGGTCAGGTCCAGCTCTTTGCAACCCCATGGACTATAGCCCACCAGGAACCTCTGTCCATGGGATTTCCCAGGCAAGAATACTGGAGTGGGTAGTCATTCCCTTATCCAGGGGGTCTTCCCAACACAGGATTGAACCCAAGTCTCCTGAACTGCAGGAAGATCTAAGCCACCAGGGAAGCCCAAAGATTCTCCATAAAGAACAGTGGGAAAATTGTCAAAATCAACTATTTCAGAAGTTGAACTAAAACCTTGCAGCAATTCAGGGAAATCTCTAATGGCAAGCTCTGTGGTCTTTTTTAAATGTTCTATTTCTATTCTCTCCCACCATCACCCCCAGCTCTGTGGTAGCTTTGAAAACCAGCAAACTTGGGAATCACCAGAGCAGAATGAAGTCAGAACTCTTTATAAATCCTGTATCTGGAGAATATATTGTCACTTTTTGACCTGTTTGGTGTGGTCGCCCGCCTCGCCGATAAGGAGAACGCCACAGACAGGATTCTTCTGACACACGGTTTATTGTTACAGCTCTTTTAGGAAGTGGCGAGGGCCTCGATGCAGGGAAAGCGGCCGCTTATATAGCCCAGAGGGGAGGTGTGTCAACCTCTGATTGGCTCATAAAGTCAACCTCTGATTGGCTCATAA
>SJYC01138970.1:0-29520 GCA_006408675.1 Madoqua kirkii
AAAAAATTGCTTAAGCTTTCAATTAACTTGTAATATGTTATAAAATTTGCATGAATAAGGAAAATGTTTCATTAAAAGTTACAAATGTGAAATCTGGGTTTTTTCTTGATGTTATTTTCAAAACATTCTTTTATATGGTTCTATTATTATTGTGTGAGTTTTGCTCTGATCATTGACCATTGCTTCATCTCTTTTTAAAAATCATTTTCAGATATTTTTCCAAAATTTGTAGCATACTCTGTCTCTCCTATTTGACTCTGGTCTTCCTCACCACAGATATTTCTCAATATTTAACTGAATTTATTATAGTCTCTCTTTTTTTAAATTTTCTAAACATCTCTTCTTATCAAAGTATGACTTACTTTGATTTATTTCCCCATTACCCTTTACTACTAATAAATTTCTGATTTTAATTAAATATAAGGTATAATGCAGGCTTGGAGTTTTAAGTGATGACTATTTTCTTTATTTGGGTGTAGGAGTCATCAAATTTTATCAACTTTTTTCCTTCCTAATGATCGGCATCCAGTTAAGGAAGCTGGAAGTATCTTTTCAGGCACATTTATCTATCTGTCAACCAAGACTGAATTCTGTAAAAGGTGAATGGTTATTATTATTGTATTCTTAGGCACAGTTCCCTAATCTCATTTTCTTTTGTTTTCTGAAGAGGTTGGTATTTTGCTTTTTGAATTTTTACTTTCTTCCTTTTTTTTTTTTTCTAGGAAAAATAGCAGAGTATCATAAACTCCAACTAAAATAACATGGGTCAGAAAAATATAATGAACGAATTCTAATCTCTACCTCTTCATCAGTATGATAGTCATTCATCACTTATTTAATTCCATATGATTGGTTCCTTATATATGAAATATGAAGTTGATTCACTGCGTGCTCTAGGGCAGACAGTGATAAGAAATGAGTACCAATTTCGGCAAGCTCACAGATGCTTATGCAAGGATTTTCGCTTTATTTGTGAGTCGGTTCTGCATAGAGGTCTTGTGTTTCTGTACATCTTGTAAGCAGAGGCTCTGATGGCTTTTGTTCTGGCCCATATTTCCCATATAGTGAACAGTCTTGAAAATTAGCAGTGTTGTCTCTCTGCTAGACAGAAGGCAGTTTTATTTACTCTTCAATATAATAAAGTTACTGTTTCTCTCTGAGACACATGTTGGGCAGATTTACATTTGGCATCTTATAAAAGATTGGCAGACTTGTGCTTACCAAGGGAGAAAGGGATTGGAGAAGCTTGGATTGGGAGTTTGGGACCAGCAGATGCAACTGTTATACGTAGGATGGTTAAACAGCAAGCTTCTACTGTGAAGCACAGGGGATTACATTCAATATTCTATAATAAACCATAATGGAAAATATATTTTTTAATGTTGAGGCTTCCTAAGCTTGGGGGTCCTTGGCTGTGATGTAAACACACTGTGTGCACAGAATCAGCATGGGCCCATATCTCATTTCTAACCTCTTGGGATTTAGGAAACAAGGAAAACAAACCCACATGAACAGGAAGCTCATGCTGCCTGCTAAGCCATGAGTAGTAAAGTTCTTTATTTCTGACCCAGAAGTCTTGTGTTTGCTGTCAGGATACATGAGTCTATGTCACACTAACTTAATAGCTTACAAGTAGAGTAAAATCTGGACCTTCCACAGGTCTTGACACTCTGGTATAAAATGGTGGGCGACAGGAATCTTTAATGAAGTAAATAAATAATAAAACTATTCTAGAACCCTAAAAATATTCAGAAGTAGAAAACATATTTGACAGTTTTCTCTATATAGTCAAAAACATAGAATCACTCTGCTGAAAAGGATGATGGTGGTCCAGATGAAGGCCCAGGATATGTGCATGTGAACATGAAGGCTGGTGAACTAGATGCATGTATCCTGGGCGAGGGGAGAATATATACAACACGTTTAATAAATCCAAAAAGTGAACATAAACTTCCAGTTTCAACAAATCATATAGCACTGATGCTATTGGGCATGGGAGATGGTGATCAAGGAAGTAAAATAGAAAATAATAAAGAATGACATTCTGAAGAGAAAAGAGTCTCCACAGTCATTGTGAGATGAGAGAACCAAAATCCACAGAAGTCAAATTGGAGAAAGACTAGGAAGTGGCATTTGCTTTGCTTAATAGAAGAAAACTGGAAATATTTCAAGAACAATTTCAGTTGAGAGGTGAGTGCAGAAGGCTGAATGGAATAAATGAATAAAAGAATAAATGGTATCCATTGATGTTTTCAAATTGTGATGCTAGAGAAGACTCTAGAGAGTCCCTTGTATAGCAAGGAGATTAAACCAGTCAATCCTAAAAGAAATCAACCCTGGGTATTCATCAGAAGGACTGATGTTGGAACTCCACTGAAACTCCACTTTGACCACCTGATGTGAAGAGTTTACTCACTGAAAAAGACCCTGATGCTGGGAAGAATTGAAGGCAAGAGGATAAGGGGCAAGAGAGAAGAGATTGTTAGGTGGCTAACTGACTCAATAGACATGTGTTTGAGCTAACTCCAGGAGATAGTGAAGGACCGGGAAACCTGGTGTGCTGCAGTCCACGATTTTGCAAAGAGTCAGGCAGGACTTAGCAAATGAACAGCAATTCTTTTGTTGATCGACATTTAGGTTCCTTCCATGCCCTGGCTATGTAGTATATATATACAATGGAATATTACTCAGCCATGAAAAGAAACAAATGTGAATCAGTTGAACTTCCGTTAATTAACCTAGAGCCTGTTATACAGAGTGAAGTAAGTCATAAAGAGAAAAACAGATAATCTATAACATCACATGAATGTGGAATCTAGAAAAACGGTACAGATTAATCTATTTGCAAAGTGAAAATAGAGACACAGATGTAGAGAACAAACATGGATACCAATGAGAGACAGGTGGTGGGATGAATTGAGAAATTGGAATTGACATATATATATATATGCTATTGATTGACTATGTGTAAGATAGATAGTTAATGAGAACCTACTATATAACACAGGGAACTCGATTAAATGCTCTGTGGTGACCTAAATGGGAAGGAAATTGAAAAAGAAGGGATATATGTATAAGTATAGCTGATTCACTTTGATGTATAGTAAAAAAGTAAACATGTGATTGTAAAGCAATTATACTCCATTAAAAATTAATAAAACAGAATAAAATAAAATGAATTTATCTGATTAGCCCCAAATTAAACACTTTCAAAGAACATTTATTTTAAAAGATAAAATCATGCTTCATGCAAACATAAAGCAGACACATACCAAAGCTTTTATTTAATTCATTAATTGATGAAGGAGACAGTAAGACATCACTAATACACAGGAGGCTTCAAAGGACCACTCAAGAATGCTGAAATGATTTACAAATATATGCAAAACTGGTGAATATTCACAGAACAATAATCAACCATGTATCCACGAGGTACAATTTGCATTTCTGCTAATATTCTATAACTTTCAGTGGCAAAATGGTTCAAAAACATTGGAAGGCAGAGATAAACCTGAAGGATCCACTAGGAAGAAGCCTCAGTGGGGGAGTTTAACATTTCATATTTTTTCACAATTTTTCTTGTGATAGGATATAAGGAAATGCTGAAGGTGAATACAGAAAAATGTAGGAAACTGAAACAAATTTTGCATTGCATTATGTTAGGAAAGATACTAAAATGAGATTATGATAGGAACAACTAAATAATTCTATAATCTTGATATGTAATTCACTTTTCAATGTGAATTTCTTATCAACAATAAGAACAGTTAGAATCCCAGCTAAGTTATATTCAAACTTCTCTTTTAACACAAAGTACTTTTCCTTAGTCTTCTTCACCTGTAAAACCCTAAGATATTTTTCAGTAACTACTATAAATTTCTTATACAATTTTAAGGGAGGTGTAAATTTCTATTCTTTATCAGATCATACCCTATATGGCTTTTCCTAAACTGCACATGCTTATATAGTTTGAAGTGAAGTTCAGAATTTGGATTTATTGTATTGTCATATTATTTTGTTGTTTAACCTGCCTCATAATCATATGCAACAAGTTAATTTTAAAATACAAAAGGATTAAATTTAATTTAACTTTTACTTAGTCATACCCAGTGAAAATTAAAGTGGCAAAATATTTTACCATGAAACAATATAAAATTAAAATGAGCTTAGAAGTATTTTTATTGCTTTGTCATTATATTAAATAGATTCTCATCTCATAGTAGAAAAAAGTAGTATGTGTACATTTTATCTGTTGGTTTTATATATTAGAGTATATTTTTCATGTATGGTTGAACTGACATATTAAACAATTCTGTCTGTTATGCTGTTCAGTTTATATTTTATAAATGTAGTAGGCAGCGGTTGAGAAAGGCCATTGTATAACTGATAAGGAAGAAGGTATGACAAAATTTTGTAGAAAAGGTAGCTTTCTTTTGGATCCATTTTAATGACTATTATTGAAGGAAATGTATAACATGGCCCTTTGAAATATAATTTTAGAAATTATTTTTCATTCAGTTGGCTTTTTATGCAGCATAAGCCTGTTGTCACATTTAAAAGCCTGTCATGTGGGCTCAAGGTCTTGTTTTTAATCATGAGACCTGTGACAAAAGGGATCGCTTTGTGTCTACTACTCCTTGACACATTTTGTTATGTCTTATATAGTACAGTGAACTGAACTACTATATTTCAGAATTAAGATCCAAACAATATATATTAAATGTTAAGACGCAGTTTTTGTGAAAGAATATGAACATTTGGTGACTTGAATAAAATTTAACTAGCTTTCCTTTTCTTCCTCCCCTTTAATTAATTGAATTAGTGAATTATTCTGAGATAATGCCAAAATGTTGATGGCATATGAAAACTTTTTTTGAATTTCAGTGAACTTTCTATCCTTTTTTTAAAGAATAAACTTATTGTTTTTCGGACAAGAAAAATAGCAAAGGGCATAAAATGGAAAAGGTTGTTTTTACTGACTTTGACACAGTTGAATGGTTTTCCTAGGAGAACACTGAGTTATTTTTGTGACTGCCCCTTTTCTTTCTATTGTATAACCTTTTCCTGTCTGGTTTATATAACTGGATTTACCTCTATGGCTGGTTAGTAGTTTTCTAATTTTCTCCCACATGTGACATTTTGGAAACTGCATGGCAGACAAAGGGTAAAAAAAATCACTTATGATCTTCAAGAACCTCATGCTCTTAAGCCAAGTTGTGCAAACTCAAAAATCCCTAGAAATCAGAAATGTAATAGCAATGTATGAAGAAGATGAACTTTGAGAAACATAGATGTGATTGACATACAACAAGCTGAACATTTCATGCCTACAACCTGATGAGTCTGGAACTGAGTCTACATCTATGAAACCATCACCTCAGTCTATTCTGTAAGCGTGTCCATTATCTCCAAAGTTTCCGATTTATTAATAGGAATATTTATGATCTATCCTCTTAGTAAATGTTAAGTACACTCTTCAGTATCATTAACCGTAGACTCTATAAGTGGTTACAAAAAGAAAAAAAAAAAGAACAAAAGGGAGGAATCAGGGCTTTGGACAAGTTAGGGAGCATTTATACTTGGGAGAACATAGCTACTGCCTACTCCCAGCAAGTTGCTGCCAGATCTTCTGAAAATTTAGAGTTGGAAATTCAAACTTTTATGCAAAATCTCTTGGCTGTTAAGTGTTGGCAACTAAACCAGAGTTAACATCAACAGCAGTCACATTTCACAAGCTAAATCTCTGTAGGCCAAATTCAACAAGGACTACGACCCAAGAAACTTTCTGAGTAGTGTATTTCGGCTATCCATGCAGCTCCCAGCCCTCTTTGAGCTCTGATCTCTTGGTGACGACAGAACTGCAAGAGCAAACTTCCTTCTTCTCTAAAAAAAACTTTGCTCACATTGCTGCAAAAATGTTCAACAAATACTGTTCAATCACAGCATGATATTTCTTAAGCTACAGTGGTCACTGATTACTGTTGAGGAAGGTTACCAAAAGTGGCTCAGATGGTAAAAAAAAATCTGCCTGCAATGAAGGAGGCCTGGGTTTGATCCCTGGTTTAGGAAAATCCCTGGAGAAGGGAACGACTACCCACTCCAGTATTTTTACCTGGAGAATTCAATGGACAGAGGGGCCTGGCAGGCTGCAGTCCATGGGATTGCAAAGAGCTGCATACCACTGAATGACTTTCACATTCACCAGATTGGATTCTGAAGATTTAGGTTTCATGAATTTGAGCAAGAAATGAGAAATTTTATTTGATAAGTTTTGCCTTATAGGCAAAACTTTCTGATGATGAAATGTGATAATATATAATAAGTACTTTGTAGATTAGAAAGAACAGATATATCAGCTACCACCAGAATTCCAAGTTAGTATTATGTAATGATAGCTTTTAAAACTTAACGTGTTATCTCCTTACTTGTTTTTTTTTTCCTGCTGGTCTCCTATTCTTCTATAACACAATGTAAATTTTTGTGGCTTTTTAGCAATGTACCTTGGCCCATGATTCTAGTTCTGACTTAGTATTGCAGTGAGTGGCTCTTCCTTTTCATGAGAACTCTGATCTCTAGGTTAAAAATCTAGAATGCTGAACACATTTGTTCTTACTTGTCCTACAAAATGATTCTTTAGTGTTTTCTCTGCATAATTTTCTTTCCATGCAAGTTCCTTCCATAAAATTGTTTTCTCTAGAGGAACAGATACCATCTTAGAGTGAAATACTAGGCAAGTATTTGGCTCAGTGGAAAGGAATCCCCCAAGCAGGAGATGTGGCAGGAGCTTCTGATTTGATCCCTTGGTCAGTAAGATCCCCTGGAGGAGAAAATAGTAACGCATTTCAGTATTCTTGCCTGGGAAATCCCATGGATGAGGAGCTTGGTGGTCTACAGTCCATGGAGTTGCAAAAGATGTGAACACAACTTAGTAACCAAACAACAATGAATTCTATTTAAAGAAAATAAATTATTTTCAAAAATGCTGTATTTTCTAGCAAGAAGTTATGAATGTACATCTGAATTCTCTTGCTGCTGCTACATAGCCCCTTTTCTCACTCAAGTTGAGGTCTTAAGGCAAGGAGGTTCTCAAGCATTTTATCTGCTTTGAGGCCTTTGCTTGACCCATACCCTTCAATTGATCCTCATCCTCAACTATCAGTAAAAAAAGGTGTTCTCTTTCAGCATCTAGTAGAAAACACATCATCTTCATTTAGATTTTCTCAGTTTCCCCAATTTTTCTACTTCATATCTATCAACCCTTAAATATCAACTCATGATAAAACATTTGTATCTGTTTCACTGGATTATTTGAAACATAATAATCCTCATAATAAGCATCTTATTCTTGACTATACATTAGTTATTCAAAGGCCTGAGACATTTATTTTAATGAATATAATAATAACAATCATCACTTTTTTATTGTTCATATTTTGAGCACCTGCAAAGTGTTATACATTTGTGTGTGGGTGTGCTCAGTTGTGTCTGACGTCATGACCCAATAGACTGTAACACACCAGACTTCTCTGTCTATGAGATTTTCCAGGCAAGAATACTGCTTTGTCTTCTCCAGAGGATCTTGCCAACTCAGGGATTGAACCCATATCTCTTGTATCTCCTGCACTGGCAGACAAATTCTTTACCACTGTACCACCTGATTATACATTTAATATCTCATTTAACGTTCACAGTAGTCCCATGAGGTAAATACTATTGAGTCCCACTGTACCGAAGAGAGATTGGAGACACTGTTCTCTCATCTTCCCAGCAAAGAATGGTCAGAGCTGGAATTCTAACCAGGCAATGCAGGATGAAGTTGTTGTTGTTCAGTTGCTCAGTCATGTCCAACTCTCTGCGACCCCATGGCCTGCAGCACACCAGGCTTCCCTGTCCTTCACCAACTCCTGGAGTTTGCTCAGACTCACAGCTTTGAGTTGGTGATGCCATCCAACCATCTCAAAGTTTTCTGTGCATAAAAGTATTTAGCACGTTTTTAATGGAACCAGTGGGTCAATTTGCTGTTCAAATTCTTTAACTCATGGGATTCTCTGCTTCATCACTGATAAGAAACAGCAACAAAAACTCTAGAAAGGATATACTAGTTTATGAAATGATCAACTCTAAAGGTGAATATGCTCTTCCAAAGGGAACTCTTCAATTTTAATTTTTTTCAATAAGAGAACCGTATATGAGATAATGGAAATATGATGGTTTTCAAAGTAAGATGTTTTCTTTTTTTTTTTTTTTTTTTCCCAAAATGTTTGACAAATTATGGTCAATTAACTAAATAATATCCTCTGCCTGTTTTTGAAAATAGAGTTTTCTTGTAACACAGCCATGCCCAGTTATTTCCATATTGTTAACTTCTCTCACATTTCAGTCACAGTGTTGAGTAGCTACCCTGTAAGGAAAAAGTTTCTGCCCCTGTTCTAAATAAAAGACATTTTAAAACTTGCATGTCTTCTCTCTTTGATACAGAATTACATTTGGAAAAAATGCACACATCTAAATGGTTCTT
Organism: Madoqua kirkii; assembly: GCA_006408675.1. Taxonomy (NCBI): domain Eukaryota; kingdom Metazoa; phylum Chordata; class Mammalia; order Artiodactyla; family Bovidae; genus Madoqua; species Madoqua kirkii. The sequence continues at coordinate 8,519 of SJYC01138970.1, forward strand.
AAATTCTACACTCAAGATTACATTTGCATTTTCAGGGGCATACAAAATAACACTGGGAATCCTCATGAACATTATGAAGATTACCTACCAAAAAGAAGTGAACAGCTCACCCAAGCTTACTATAACAGCTTGAGCTCATGCAACTCTATTATACCATTGTTCTACCTACACTGAACAGTGAATAGCTGCTGCCATCCATGTTTCCATTAAGTTTATCTGAATTCAAGGAATAGCTGATTAAAAATTGTAGATGATTATATTTACAAGTAACTGTAAAAGCTCCATGCATTAAATTACATTTTCTTTCCTTAAATTCCTCAAGTGATGACTTTTAATCATTAAGAAATAGCTGTACATTCCATTAGCTGTTTAAAATCTCCACGTTCCTCTAATACTTAAATTGAAATATTTTTAGTTGTTTCCAAAAATGGAATATATGAAATGAATGTATTTTTCTCTATAAGCATATTCTTTGTGTTGATATTTAACCATATTGACTGTATTTCAGATAATGTAGAAATGATTACTGTTGTTAATTCATAGCACAAAATCTCTGAGTGATGTTTCCATTGTCACAGCATCCTATACATTTCACAATACAGTTCTTAGAATGCTCTATTAGTCAAACTATCTCTTTGTCCATATATTCAAATGAACTGTAGAGGTTATTAACTTGCCCTTGGCAAATAGATTTATTTTTCTAAGACAAATGCTTTTATAAATTCAATGTGTGACAGTTTTATTACAAATTGTAAATAGAATACCCTGCCAGATTTTTATGACAGCCATTGCTAACTCATTTGGGCCCTTATTGCATTTCAAGCTTTCATGTTTGTGTGTGGTGATGGTTTTTTTTTTTTCTTTTTTTGATCACTAGCAAGACTATTGTTGAGATGTTGCAAGTTTTACATTTTAGTGTTGGATTTATATAATTGGCCCTTTCAACAGTAGCCTAGTTTAGGGATTTTGTATCTATCAAACATTAAATGTAATACTTATATTTGCAATAGTCTTTGTCCCATTTCTATTCTAATATGTTTGATGTTTCTTTACAAAAAATGGAAGTTTAGTGAGTGATAAAATTACAAATTTACCATAGCTATTTTGAATTCCATTAGACTGGTATTTTTGTTTGCTTATATAGTATAAATGTGGTATTTATAAGTATATTAACATGTAACTCCTAGTTTTCAGGGTAAATCAGAAAAACTAGACATATGTATGGAAATATAAATACATATAGAGTTTTTCACATAGCTGTACTTAGACTTTTGCTCCCCCAGGTATAGTTATTAATCAGTCAGTTATCTGTATTAGCTTCCTGATGGCTCCCACAGTTGGCAGGAATTCAAATTAGAGATTTGTTTCAATATTATTTGCTTTGCAAAAGCATTGAAATAACTGTTTCCTCATTTCCAAAATGCAGCTTTATACCATTGACCTCTCACTTCTTAAAACTCTCTGTGCTTGGCTTTTGAGAGATTTGCTTTGATACGCTGCTAAGTCACTTCAGTCATGTCCGACTCTGTGCGACCCCATAGATGGCAGCCCACCAGGCTCTCCCGTCCCTGGGATTCTCCAGGCAAGAACAAGGAAATGGGTTGCCGTTTCCTTATCCAATGCATAAAAATGAAAGTGAAGTCGCTCAGTCATGCCCAACTCTCAGCGACCCCATAGACTGCAGCCTACCAGGCTCCTCTGTCCATGGGATTTTCTAGGCAAGAGTACTAGAGTGGGTGCCATTGCCTTCTCTGTTGCTTTGATATAAGTATATGAAAATTGAGTTTCCCAAAAGACTGTGAGCTTTTGGATAGTCATGGTTTATCCATCTTTTGTATCACTAATCATAGTACATTTTCTAACTCATACATACATTCAATACATTATGGTTAGATGAAAATATGATTCTAAGTAACAGATACACTGATAAATCCATGAATGAAACAAGCACACCTATCTTTCATATGACCTAAAAAGCAATGTTTGCAACTTTCCTACCTTTTTGGAAAGGCCAGTGTTTCCAACTTTTCATGCAATAGTCAGATCAATTTTGTTTCTTTGGTATATTTATTTATTTACTTGATATGTTTAGTTTCTTTTGTATATTTCACACTTCCCTTGTATTCAAAATATCAAAACCAGTGCTTACATGTAAGTCCTTTCCATATTACAAAATTGACCAGAATATTAACCTAACTGTGATTGTTTGAAATGGAGTTTCTAGAGAAAGGGATTGATCTTCTGTTCTCTGTTCACACAGAGATTAAAAAGAAAGAAATCAGAGTATGAGTGAAGTTAGACGATTAAGGATAATAATAAGGAGGTTGCAAGAAATTCTTTGTACTACAAGTGGGAAAGGCTACTATTGGATTTTATACAATCCCTTTCCTTAGATGTGGTTAAAAAATGGAATTGACTGTCAAATTGCTGAAAGAGTTTAAGAATAGTGCTTATTGAAGTCAGGATATGTCCTGGGTGATTTCTCAAAGGTCATTTCCACTTCACTTGTATAAACATTGAAGTAGAGGTTCAAGGGAACCTCAGTGGCACATAAGTGCTTCGCCTCCGCTGGCTGCTGAAGGGAAGATATAAGACAAACCATCCTTTTAAACACACATTTCTCCTCTGTCTAGAACTGTGGTTCTCATCTCTTTCATTTTTGTATTAGCGAGGATATAATAGACACTGCTCAGAAGTATGACACATTTCTTTAGATAACTCCAGTTTATGTGCTGCAGCAAATATAAATTCAGTCCCCCAGATTTGTATAACCTTGTTGCTCAGCTGGTAAAGAATCTACCTGCAATGTGATCCCTGGGTTGGAAAGATCCCCTGGAGAAAGGAAAGGCTACTCACTCCAGTATTCTGGCCTAGAGAATCCTATGGACTATACAGTCCATGGGGTTGCAGAGTCAGACACACTGAATTCACAATACCCTGGCATGGAAAAGAGGTGGTATAATGAGAAAGGTTCAGTTTTCCTCCTTCTGTGTTTCTTCCCTGTCAGTCTCTTTTGTTACTCACACAGAACACTTCACCTCTGATCACCAAATATGTGAAAGTTTTCTTCACACCAAGCAATTTCTGCAAATGCCAGCTGGGTTTCCCACTGTTTTATTCAATTCTGATACTGTCTACATGGAGATAGCATCAGATTCCACAGGTTAAGGGCTTAGTCTTAGTCTGAGTCACCCTCACCTCAGACACCAGTCTCAAGCCCAGATTGTCACTTGGTCTTCTGACCACCAGCTATAGATAGTAGATTTCAAAAATGCAGTCCTTGACCCCTTGTTCAATCGTATATGACTCATTGTAACCCCATGGACAGTAGATTTATTTGTCCCAGGCTCCTTTGTCCATGGGGTTCTTTAGGCAAGAATACTGGAGTGAGTAGCCATTCTCTTCTGCAGGGGATCTTCCCAACCCAGGGATCGAACCTGTGTTTCCTGCAGCTCCTGCATTGCTGGAAGATTCTTTACTGTCTGAACCATCAAGGAAGCTCTGGTGCAGTCCTTGGGTTTGATTAATTTGCTAGAGTAACTCATAGAACTCAGGGAAACATTAACTTTCACTTGTCAGTTTCTTATGAGAGAATGTGATAAAAAGATACAGATGAACACATAGATGAAAGATATGCATAGGGTAATGGCAAGATACATGGGAGAGGTGGAAGATTTCATGCCCTGTTTAGACATGCTATTCTTCCTAGCATCTCCACATTTTCTCCATCCCAGAAGTTCTTGGAACCCTGTGTTTCAGGGATTTTTACAGAGGCTTCATCAGGGTGGTGTGGTTGATCATTAACTTTATTCTCAGCCCTTCTCCCCTCTCAAGAGAGTAGAGAGTAGGATGAAAAATTCCCAGCTTTTAATCATGGCTTGGTCTTTCTCATGACTGGCCTCGTGCAAGAGCTCTCCATGAGCCTACCCAGAGTTGCCTCATTGGAACAAACACACTCCTATCACCAAGTAAATGAGGGGCATCTTCTGTTCTAATAAAAATGCCAAATATTAGAAAGAAGATGCCCCTAGTTCTATTACTTCGAAAATTACAAAGATTTCAGGAGACTTGTGCAAGAAACTGGGGACAATACTAATGTCTATTTTCCATCATCTTATAGGTGGCATCAAACTGTAAGTGTGCTCATTGTCCTAAAAGATGACTCCTTTCTCCCCCTCCTGCACTTTACTTTTAAGAATTTGTACTCATTGTTCTGGACACAGCTTAGATTTGTGTTTTGTTAAGCATTTCACTTGAGGACCTTTAATACTACCTGATCCATTATGATTGGTGAATAAAATGAGTAAACTAAATCATGAATAAATGATGCTAGGTAATTTCCTGGTTAGTCTTATGGCTGGGACTTCTCAATTTCACTGCCGAGGGCCTAGGTTGAATCCTTGGTCAAGGAACTAGGATCCTACAGGTCTGGCATTGCATGGCCAGAAAAATTAAAAATAAGTAAACAATGCTAGATATATCTTTTAAAAAGATGGAAGGAAAGGAGGAAGAAAGAAAGTGAAGGAAGAAGTAAAAAAAAAAAAACATATTTCCCTCTGTGAACTCTAGTTGATGTGGAAGAGTCAGAAGAATATTAGACCTAGAGTACAGGTCTATATATACCACTTGAAAGCTTAGAGACCTTAGGCAATCAATTTTCTTTGTAGATGGGAGCCTCAGTTTCATAAACAGTAAAACAGAGGTAAGAGCAGCTCCTCTGCCTGCTTACAAGACTTTTTATCATGCTGAATGGATGTACTTTGAACTTCTTGGTAGATTTTACTCATGTAAAATGTTAGAAATGTTTTCTTCACAATTAGTGTCTTGAATAGTCACTGCTACTGGTGACTACTGCTAATCACCAGTGCTCATGAGATTGATTGAATTAAATTACTTATCTTTATATTAATATGAAAATCAATCATTTGTATTTAAAAAAAAAACTAAGCAAAATAAAGCCAAAGAGAACAAGAAATACTTTTTGAATTGTGTTTGTCTTTGACTTGGAGAGTTGTTTCTTAAAGGAGTAACTGTTTAACTTACCATATGTCTAATTTTTAACCATTGTTCCTTGCTGAATGCCTTGTCTCCACACTGCACTAAGGACATGTGTACAGAAGAATGAAAAAGAATTAAGAGACGGTCAGTACCAGGGAAAGCGGGATCTAGCCTCCACTACAGATTGCCTATGTTTGATGCCAAAGCAGCTAGTAGGTTTAAGTGAATAAATAGCATCTGTCACTATAGAACTCTTACAACCTAGTCATTGAAACCAATAAATAAATGGATTTGCACTGCCTCATATGGGCAGAACCTCCTGCCTAATTCCCTTTTGCTAATCTGAACAGTAAGGCTATGGATCCATGCATATATGCATTTGTTAAAGACGCCAGCTCTATAGCACAGTGGACAACACATTTATCCCCCTCCCTGTGTTCTCTTTTTCTCTGCCATCTCTCTTTCTCTCTGTGTCTTTCACATACACATAGCCTTTATCCCACTGAGATGAATGACTCAATCTTTGCACTTAATGATAAAATCAGACTCAGTAAATATTGGCTCTTAAAATATTTCTGAAGTGACTAACTTGCTTGTCTCAAGAGAGACAGCTTTATGTACAAAACCTATCTGGCTTATTCTGTTTTTAAATCTGCCATTCCAGTTGTCTGTTTTTCTGATATGTGTCACTTAAAAGGAACATATGCTTCATCTATGTATATTCCTAATAATTGTGTTGAGTTTTTTAAAAGTCTATGTATGCTCTATAAATATGAATTTTCTAACATAAACATATGACAATATGAAATTTACTAAAATGTCTGAGAAGGCACTTGATTCTCAAGGTCAGGAATTTTAAGTGAAATGTTTTGTGTTCTGATATTCAGGTAAACTAGCACTTGTCAAACACTATGACCCCTGGCTGATCTCTTTGTTTTTTTTAATGCTTCAGTGGGACCATATTTTTACCTCATTCATTAGTCCATGTAATATATCTTAGGAAAAAAGTATTAAAATTATGTATCATTGTATATATATATATATATGTATATGTGGGGGGGTGTATGTGTGTATTTGTATGTATGTGTTGTACACCAAAAAGTAAAACAGCATTGTAAATAAACTATATTTCATCAAAAAAAATTCAAAATTATGGACCAACAGAGGTTGTTAAAACAAGTTATTACCTATCAAATTACCAATGACATTTTTCATAGAACTAGAACAAAAAATTTCACAATTCACAGGGAAACACAAAAAAGAACCTAAATAGCCTAAGCAATGTTGAGAAAGATGGATGCAAGGGGACAAAAATAGAAATATACACCAATGGAACAAGATAGAAAGCCCAGAGATAAACCCACACTGCTATGGGTACCTCATCTTTGACAAAGGAGGGAAGAATATACAATGGAACAAAGATAGTCTCTTCAATAAGTGTGGCTGGGAAAAATGAAGAGCTACATTCTTCCCTAGTAGCTCAGATGGTAAAGGATCCACCTGCAAGGCAGGAGACTCTGGTTCAATTCCTGGGTCAGGAAGATCCCCTGGAGAAGGGATAGGCTACCTACTCCACTGTTCTTGGGCTTCCCTTGTGGCTCAGCTGGCAAAGAATCTGCCTGCAAGGTGGGAGACCTGGGTTCAATTCCTGGGTTGGGAAAATCCCCTGGAGAAGGGCAAGGCTACCCACTCCAGTATTCTGGCCTGAGAATTCCATGGACTGTATAGTCCATGGGCTCGCAAAGAGTCAGACACAACTGAGCAACTTTCACTTTTCACTGATCACATGTAAAAGAATGAAACTGAACACTTCTTAACACCATACCCAAATTTAAACTCAAAACACCTAAATGTAAGACCCAAAACTTTAAAACTCTTAGAAGCAAACAGGCAGATTACTCTATGACATGAATTATAGCAAGATCCTCTCTGACCCAACTCCTAGAGTAAAGGAAATAAAAACAAAAATAAACAAGTGGGACCTCATGAAGCTTAAAAACTTTTGCACAGCAAAGGAAGCCTTTAACAAGGTGAGAAAGCAACCCTCAGAATGGGAGAAAACAATAGCAAATGAAACATCTCACAAAGAATTAATTTCCAAAATCTATAAGCAGCTCATGCAGCTCGATATCAGAAAAACAAACAACCCAATCAAAAGTGGGCAGGAAATACAAACAGACATTCTCCTAAGAAGACATACAGGTGGTTAATAAACACATGAAAAGATGCTCAGCACCACTCTTTGTTAGAGAAATGCAAAGCAAAACTAAAATGAGATATTGCCTCACACCAGTCAAAATGACCATCATCAAAAAGTCTACAAATGATAAATACTGGAGAGAATGTAGAAAATTCCCACTGTGGTGGGAATGTAAATTGATACAGCCACTATGGAGGACAGTGTTGAGGTTTCATAAGAAAACTAGGGGTGAAACTACCATATGATCCAGCAATCCCACAACTGGGCATATACCCTGAGAAAAACAGGAATGAAAAAGACACATCTATCCCAGTGTTTATTGCAGCACTATTCACAATAGCTAGGAACAAAGCAAAACTAAAATGAGATATTGCCTCACACCAGTCAAAATGACCACCATCAAAAAGTCTACAAATGATAAATACTGGAGAGAATGTAGAGAATTCCCACTGTGGTGGGAATGTAAATTGATACAGCCACTATGGAGGACAGTATTGAGGTTTCATAAGAAAACTAGGGATGAAACTACCATATGATCCAGCAATCCCACAACTGGGCATATACCCTGGGAAAAACAGGAATGAAAAAGACACATCTATTCCAGTGTTTATTGCAGCACTATTCACAATAGCTAGAACATGGAAGCAACCTAGATGTCCATTTGACATTTGAGTCCGTTCTAATGTGGTAGATGAACCTAGGGCCTATTATACAGATTGAAGTAAGTCAAAGAGAAAAACAAATATCATATTAATGCATGTGCATGGGATCTAGAAAGATGGTACTGATGAACTTATTTGCAGGACAGTAGGAGAGACGCAGGCATAGGGAACAGACTTGTGGACCTGGAAGCCAGGGAAGGAGAGCTGGGACAAATGGAGAGGGTAGAATGAAGACAGGTACACTACCATATGTGAAACAGATAGCCAGAGGGAATTTGCTGTATGATTCAGGGAGCTCAGACTGGTGCCTGTGACAACCTCGATGGGTGGGATGGGGTGTGAAGCGGGAGGAAGATTCAAGAGTGAGGGGACCTATGGCTGATGTATGGCAGAAACCAATACAATATTGCAAAGCTATTATCCTTCAGTTAAAAACAAAGAAAAAAAACAAGTAATTAAAAATTTTTCTAATTTGAAACTCCCTTTAAAAAAAGCATTTATATGGATAAGGGAGAGCTTTTTGCTAAATCAGAGCATCCGCCTTACAGGGGGCCTCACTCAGCAAAGTTCTGACATGGCAATAAGGTAGCAACAGTGGAAGATATCATTTTTTGAGGTTACTGTGTAGAATAAAGAAGATAATGACTCTCAGGAGTAGGTGATTGATTTTATTTCTGTTTTTAGCACTAAAATGCATCCCTCTCCTTGGATTTTCATTTAGTAACAAAAATAAAAGAGTTTTCAAAAGTAGGTCTAAAATTAAGGACCATATTTCCTTATACATTTTTCTTTAATTTACATTTATTTGTTTTAATTGGAGGCTAATTACTTTACAATATTGAACTAGTTTTGCCATATAGCAACACGAATCCTCCACGAGTGTACACGTGTTCCCAATCCTGAACCCACTCCCACCTCCCTCCCCATACCATCCCTCTGAGTCACCCTAGAGGGCCAGCCCAAAACTTCTGAATGTTTGACTGTATGTTATAGATTTTGCCTATAAATTATTTTAGTATATGATTTGCTGTGAAGTAAATGTTATTTCTCAATCTTTCCTAGAACAAGCACCCTAAGTTTAAAGGAATTTGTCAGTATTACTAATAATCAAAAAAGTAATATTTTGCCTAGTTTGCATGCATTCAGTAAATATTATACATGAAGACCTATGACTTAGGGATGTACAAAATCATTCTAATATATACAGTTCTTTATATATATGTATGTGTGTGTGTGTGATATGGACAGTTATTTAGTAAACCTACCTTAGTTCATTGCATTTTAGTTGGAACTAAACTGCAGATGGTGACTGCAGCCATGAAGTTAAAAGACACTTACTCCTTGGAAGAAAAGTTATGACCAACCTAGATAATATATTCAAAATCAAAGACATTACTTTGCCGACTAAGGTCTGTCTAGTCAAGGCTATGGTTTTTCCAGTGGTCATGTATGGATGTGAGAGTTGGACTGTGAAGAAAGCTGAGCGCCGAAGAATTGATGCTTTTGAACTGTGGTGTTGGAGAAGACTCTTGAGAGTCCCTTGGACTGCAAGGAGATCCAACCAGTCCATTCTGAAGGAGATCAACCCTGGGATTTCTTTGGAAGGAATGATGCTAAAGCTGAAACTCCAGTACTTTGGCCACCTCATGTGAAGAGTTGACCCATTGGAAAAGACTCTGATGCTGGGAGGGATTGGGGGCAGGAGGAGAAGGGGACAAAAAAGAATGAGAAGGCTGGATGGCATCACTGAATCAATGGACGTGAATCTGAGTGGACTCCGGGAGATGGTGATGGACAGGGAGGCCTGGAGTGCTGCAGATCATGGGGTCGCAAATAATCGGACACGACTGAGCGACTGAACTGAACTGAATAATTTCATAGGAAACGCAACAACAATAATGACAAGTACTAGCTGAGAGTTTTCACGATAAGTACTCTACTTCTATTAGTATGAGGTGAGTTAATGCCACCATTTCACATGTGAGTAATCTGAGAATTAGCAAACCCATAGATACAATTCAAGTAAGAGATGGAGTAAGAATTCAAGGCAGATTGGTCTCAACTCAGAAATGGTGCTCTTAACCACTGACTCATTTTTATGTGATGTATTATCCTGAAAAATATGGAAACACATTTATAATCCTGAATCTCTGTCTGCTTCATCATCATTGATTGTTTCTTGTCATTCTTTTATGTTCACCAAAAAAAAAAAAAATAATCAGAATGTCAAAGTATCTAAATACTACATTTTTTCCCAACACACAACTTCACTGAAGCTGAATTCAGGTTTTTTTAAATCTACGTACAATACCGAAAACATTATTTGACAGATACAGAGTTCAGTCTCCAAGTTATTTGGCACCATGATAATGTTTACTTGAATTTAAAGCAAAGAACCAAAAATAATTTCAATTGAGTTTGTTTGATAATATGACTGTTTAAGAAATCTAAATACAATTAATTTAGTTGGTGTTAAACCCACAAATTTTAAAAGGGAGAGCAAGTAGAAAGTCTTAGAACAAATAAACTTTTGCATATTTGATAACAAATATTTTCCAAACATACTTCCCAAAGGTAATATTGGCTTACCCTCTTCTGCTGTTCTTAATCACACAAAATTATAAAATAAATTTCTAAGAAGATTCAAGATATTGTGGAAGGAAAGGTGTAGACTTCCTGATTAGAACATTGTGGACTTAAATCTCATCCTTCGTCACCCTCCACTGTCCCCTCACCAGTTTTTTAAGCAGGAATAGCCTGGGGTCGCACAGAGTCGGACATGACTGAAGCGACTTAGCAGCAGCAGCAGCAAATTTCCATAAGGGCTGAGGACCCTCACCTGCCCCCTTGAAAGGCTGATACGAAGATCACATGAAATAACAGTGAATGGGAATATTGGCAAAATGCCCAGTCCATAGCAGGAATTCAGCAGTTCCTAGTTTCTCTCATTTCTGCTGTCTGTGACCAAAGAGAAGTCAAGCATTCTTGGGTCGCAGACTGCAGATATGTTACACGGACACCTTTCAAAGGAAATGATAAAATTTTAAAAGGCAATAGTTACCTACCTGTTTCTAAAAATCAAATAGTACACATCTCAGTCTCTGCTATGTAACTGTGAGTTTCTCAAGGTCATTTTCTGTGACTAAGACGTCTAATCAACAAAATGAAAAATAAATGGAAATAAAACCTTGCCAGCTTTAAAATTCTATGATCCTAATACCTCCCTGGTTGAAAACACAGGTAGAAATTTTACCTATTCAATCAGATATTAGCTCATAATTAAAGCACATAAAACTGAATGTTAATTAGATCCTGTTCTTTTAAGACCTGTTTCTTGGACATTCTGCAGGAGACAAATCAGAATAATGGGGTTTAGCATTTTAAATACACAATTCATTTGGCATACCCCAAATCAGAAATTGTTTTTACATAATAAAGCCCCTTGTCAATGATTTCCAGAGGTTTAGGTTATCCTGAGTTAATCATTCACATAGAGTTTCAAAAACCATGTGCTTATAAAATGTAAAAACAAACAGGAAAGAACTTGGGAGAGTTTTTAATTGTTTTTTTAATGGAGGCTCTCATTTTAATTAAAAATCAAACATATGTAATTTAAGTACATGAAGGGATGCTGATATCAGATAATTAACATATAAGTAGATCTTGCTGGTAAGTTAAATATCCGTCTTTATTTCAAAAGAAAAAGAACTCTTAAGCACCCAGTAGGCAAGATATTTCTGAAATATTTGAACCATTTTAAGTTTATTAAACTTTATGTTTTAGTTACTGATAGTTTAGATGAGATAGAAATATTCTCAACAAGTTAAGATACATTTATTTGAAATTCAACATTGCTAGCTATAATGCAGAAATTACCCTTTTGTCCAAAGATAAGGTGTCAGTACAGTAAATATTCACCAAAATGGCTACTTAAATTTAAATGAATTAAACTGAGAATTTCACCTGTCGTGCTAACTGTATTTCATATGTTTAAATAGCCCTATAGAGTTTGTAACTACTCTACTGAAGAGCAAATATATAAAACATTTCTATCCATGCAGAATGTTCTATCTAACCATGATAGTCTAGGGTCGTTCTTTTCTTTTGCATAAACTCTAAAATGACAACATATGCTAAATATTTCTGTATTGGAATTATAATTTTAATAATTTTTAAAATCTCCAATTGATCAAATTTTCATACAATTTTGATTAGCTAATTCATTATATTTAAAGTTTGATGGCAGAAATCCTTCTAGTCAAAGCTATGGTTTTTCCAGTAGTCATGTATGGATACGAGAGTTGGACCATAAGGAAGGCTGAGTGCTGAAGAATTGATGCTTTCAAACCATGGTTCTGGACAAGGCTTTTGAGAGTCGCTTGGACAGCAAGGAAATCAGATCAGTCAATCTTAAAGGAAATCAACCCCGAGTAGTCATTGGAAGGACTGATGCTGGAGTTGAAGCTCTAGTACTTTGGTCACCTCATGCGAAGAACCAGTCAATGGAAAATACCTTGATGCTGGGAAAGGTTGAAGGCAAGAGGAGAAAGGGGCAACAGAGAATGAGATGGTTGGATGGCATCACCAGCTGAATGGACATGAGTTTGCGTCAACTCCAGGAGATAGTAAGGATAGGAAAGCCTGGCATCCTGCAGTCCATGGGATCACAAGGGTAGGGTATGACTGAGCGACTGAGCAAAAGCAACTGAAGACAACACAGAGTTGAGTAAACAAAGTGCTTGAATTAAGGAAAACTTATCGAGAAGGTTTTAAATATTTCCATTTTTAGATCTCTTTGACAGTAGAAAGCCTCACCTAATATTGAAAGACAAGACATCTGTCATAATAGGGTAATGATGTTCTTGTTTCTAGAGTCTGTATGTGATTTACACCAGTGCTGTTCTATAGAAATATAACATGAGCCATGAATGCAAGCCACACATTTCATTTAAAATTTTTAAGTAGTTGCTTTCAAGGAAGCAATAAGAATAGTCAAAATTAATTTTATAGTACATTTTATTTAATCTAAAACCAAACAGATCATTTTAACATGTGTTTTATATAAAATTATTAATGTGATATTTTATCTTTATCATACTAAGTCTTCAAATTAGGGTGTGTATTTTATACGTAAGTGCATTTTGGACCACTTACATTTTAAGCGCTCAGTAGAGATATGGTTCCTGGCGGCAGTGTGAGACAACACAGGTATATATGGTCAAACCCACAGACATTCATTTGTCACTTACTCAATACTTATTGAGCACATGCTCAGTGTTGAGTATTGCTCTAGGTGATGAGAGTGTAGGGGTGACAACATCACACATACTCTTAGGAAACTTCCAGTCTGGTGGGAGATATCATAAAACAAAGAGAAAAATGCAGTGTTGTATTTTTGACGATTAGCTGAAATACTTCTCCATTGAAAATCTCATTCGAGATCATAAGCAAATAGAAAAAAATGAACAAAAAGTAATTTAGAGTGTCACTGATGACTTCCAAAGGAAAACCTAATTTAATACTGTAATAATGTATATAAATTGACCAGCATATACAAGTAAGGACACAAGAATGAGACAGTGACATATTCTCAGAGGGAAATTCATATGGAAAGGATGTTTTTATGAACGTGTGTGTGTCTGTGTGTGTGTGTAACAGAGTGAGGGAAAGTAGAGAGTAAAGGATGGCGGAGGAACTTCAAGGATTCCATAAAGTTGGAGGTTTGGAGGTTGCCCCCTGTGCACAGTAAAAACTGGTCCAAGGGAAGCAAGATAATTTATATCTTTAGTGAAATTGCTGTCTATTATGCTTAAATTAACATCTAACTGTATCTTGATTGGTAAGAAGTGGAAATAAAGAGCCAATAGTGTGAAAAGAAAGAAAAAAGGAATAAACAAAACCACTGTAAAAAGAAGAAATATTGGAGGAACACAAAGTCCTCAAATAACTGCCCTTGGATTCTGCTACCAAAAGCCAATATATGTCCATCAGTAATAATATCACTGAAACTTCGCTATGCAGCATTATTTAGAATAGCCAAGATATGTAAGCAACTAAAGTGTTTGTCAATATGTAAATGGATAAAGGATATATGGGGTGTTTCAGTTCAGTTCAGTTCAGTCACTCAGTTGTGTCCAACTCTTCGCGATCCCATGAACTGCAGCACGCCAGGCCTCCCTGTCCATCACCATCTCCCGGAGTTCACTCAGACTCACATCCATCGAGTCTGTGATGCCATCCAGCCTTCTTATCCTCTGTCGTCCCCTTCTCCTCCTGCCCTCAATCCCTCCCAGCATCAGAGTCTTTTCCAATGAGTCAACTCTTTGCATGAGGTGGTCAAAGTACTGGAGTTTCAGCTTTAGCATCATTACTTCCAAAGAAATCCCAGGGCTGATCTCCTTCAGAATGGATTGGTTGGATCTCCTTGCAGTCCAAGGGACTCTCAAGAGTCTTCTCCAACACCACAGTTCAAAAGCATCAATTCTTCGGTGCTCAGCCTTCTTCAGTCCAACTCTCACATCCATACATGACCACAGGAAAAACCATAGCCTTGACTAGACGGACCTTAGTATACATGTGTATAATTCTGTGTATGTGTAAGTCACTCAGTTGTGCATGACTCTTTGCGACTCCCATGGACTTTAGCCTGCCAGGCTCCTCAGGTGATGGAATTCCCCAGGCAAGAATACTGGAGTGGGTTGCCATTCCCTTCTCCAGTGGATCTTCCCTACCCAGGAATCAAACCCATGTCTCCCACACTGCAAGCAGATTCTTTGTTGTCTGAGGCACCAGGAAACACAGCCATAAAAAATGAAATGTCCAATCAGCATGTAGTAAAACCTGAAAGTAACAACATATTATATCTCAACTCTGTTTGAATGAAAATAACGTTAGCAATGTTATTGCTATATATAGTGATGTTCCTTACCCTGGATACAAATAACCTTCAGTCAAATCATGAAATGCCTGAGGTGAAGGACTTTGATTTTTGTAAGATAGTTTTTATTGTCACATTAAGCCACCTAATGGCTAAATAAGTAAATGTTCACATGGGATGAATATTTTCCATTTGTAACCCCCATCAATAAGTAAATAAATAATAATTCAAAGTCATTTTATACTCTTTCAGATTTAAAGTTACAGTTTCTTTTAACTAGAAAGTCATTGGATCCCAGTGCTACTACTCAGTAGCCTAGATTGGTGCAGTCCTCTTTTGATACTGTATAGAAAGTACTGGATCAAAGCATAGCTCATCTTAATCATCATTAAGAGATAAAAGGTAAAATGTAATATTGTCATGCTCTCCATCTAATTAATGATAGAGTCAAACCATTATGGCTTCATAAAATATGCCACAGCACAAGAATAATTGCATGAAGAAAGTAGAAACTGAAATTAAGTAGAACTGAGCCTCAAAAATGAGGAAAAGCATTGTGATTGACTTGAGATGTATTTAAAGATCAAATTCAAAAAGTTCTTCATTTATAATAAGGAGTAGATTCTAGTATTTCAGTCACAGTACTTGTACTTATAGAACTTTGAATAATTACATTTTCACATTCTAATAAACTGAAATGGGGCTTCCCTTATGTCTCAGACAGTAAAGATCCACCTGCAATGCAAGAGACCTAAGCTCCATCTCTGGGTTGAGAAGATCCCCTGGAGAAGGGAATGACAACCCACTCCAGTATTCCTATATGGAGAATTTCATAGACAGAGGAGCCTTGTGGGCTACAGTGCATGGCATCGCAGAGTCAGACTTGACTAGATGACTAACACTGTCACTTTTTTTCCAAACTGGAAAACCACAGGTATGTTTCTGTATAACTTACTATATTGGGTGTTGTTTGTAGTAGCAATTATACCTATATAAATTATTTTTCCTGAAACATAATTTTCATAAAATAACTATTTTCCATTACTCTTAGATATTTCTAACTCTTATCTCTTCTTGTCAAGTCAGTTGACAAGAGGAAAGAAGATTTCAAGAAGCCCATAAAAATAACAGAACAGTGGGAGAAAAGTATAGGTTTGTCCTAGCATTTATTTTAAAAGGTTTCCCCCAAAGTAAAAGTTAGAAGGCATCTGGAACCTGTCATTTTGTGATGATGGATCTGAGCAAGGAGACACATAAATGTGTCAGAAACAGAAATAGTTCTGTGTTCATGATCTGGCTGTCATCAAATATTTTAGCGGAAGAAATGGGGAGAGGTATAGGTTTTGAAGATTAGGAGGGAAATCCACCGATATACTTTGGAGAGAATGCGAATGCCACTAATCCTCCTTTTATAGGTTTACTGATTGAACTACTATCTTATAACCTCTTTCTCACTCTTTAAGCTACTATCGTATTCCTACCGAATGTCTTAGGAGACAAAAGTGATCCTACTGAGTATCAGTAGACTATGGGGTTGCTGAAAATGAAATGGGAAAAAAAATCACTCTTTTTCTAATAATGTTTAAATATTAACAGTTTTATTGCAGATAACATGTACAGTAAAGTCTGAATATATTATGTGTATATACATAAATGTGATATGGATATATGTGCATATAATGCATATATCTGTATATATATGTATAGCATAACCATTTCAAGCTTACTTTATTTTGAAAAATTTCATTCAAGTCTCTAGTTCTTTAGATTGACTTTGGAAAGAAGACTCTTGAGAGTCCCTTGGACTGCAAGGAGATCCAACCAGTTCATCCTAAAGGAAATCAGTCCTGAAGGACTGATGCTGATGCTGAAACTCCAATATTTTGGCCACCTGATGTGAAGAATGACTCCTTAGAGAAGACCCTGATGCTGGGAAAGATTGAAGGCAGGAGGAGAAGGGGACAAGAGAGGATGAGATGGTTGGATGGCATCAGTGACTTGGACATGAGTTTGAATGATCTCCAGGAGCTGGTGATAGACAGGGAAGCCTGGCATGCTGCAGTCCATAAGGGCGCAGAGTTGGATACAACTGAGTGACTGAACTGAATTTGGAAAGAGGGAAAATGAAAGTGAAAGTTGCTCAGTCATGTCTGACTCTTTGTGATACCATGGAATAGTCCATGGAATTCTCCAGGCCAAAATATAGGAGTGGGTAGCCATATCTTCTCCAGGGAATCTTCCCAACCCTGGAATTGAACCCAAGGCAGGAGGAGAAGGGGACAAGAGAGGATGAGATGGTTGGATGGCATCAGTGACTTGGACATGAGTTTGAATGATCTCCAGGAGCTGGTGATAGACAGGGAAGCCTGGCATGCTGCAGTCCATAAGGGCGCAGAGTTGGATACAACTGAGTGACTGAACTGAATTTGGAAAGAGGGAAAATGAAAGTGAAAGTTGCTCAGTCATGTCTGACTCTTTGTGATACCATGGAATAGTCCATGGAATTCTCCAGGCCAAAATATAGGAGTGGGTAGCCATATCTTCTCCAGGGAATCTTCCCAACCCTGGAATTGAACCCAGGTCTACCGCATTGCAGGTGGATTCTTTAACCAGCTGAGAAGCCCAAGAATACTGCAGGGTGTAGCCTATCCTTCTCCACCAGACCTTCCCAACCTAGGAATCAAACAAGGGTCTCCTGCATTGCAGGCAGGACTTTGCAGAAGTCCTCAAAATTAGTTGAGCTTATATAGCTCAGTTACCTTAATACATTTTTTATATTCATCTCCCCATTATTATGTACTTTTCTTTCTACCAGAGCTCAATACGCTTATATCACTTTAAAGCGCTCTAGGATTAGAAACTCTTCAGGCTCTAATTTCTTGGATCATGTTCCGAAAATATTGCTCCAAATGCTTCTGTGTACCAAGACTCTCGCCTCAGACTTTCACATGAAGATAGTTCTCTAGTTTGTCTCTGGCAGTTGACTTCCCACTACTATGACAAATGAAAAGTGGAAGGTATATTTTGAACAAATTGGTTATCATGTCTCAGAAATGATCTTATATAAGTGCCTTATATATTAATAGTTGAAGAACAAAAGCTTATTCTTCAGCTTCCTTGAACATAGTGTGTTTGATATTTCCGTGCATGTAAGCAGGAGGGTATTCTGTCCATAATAAGTAAATAAGGCATTCTACAAATGAAAACACAACAAAATTTAAGGGCCTAGAATTTAATAAAGAATTATGTAAAGCTTTAATAAGTCAAAGTGTCTTGGTTTTTGTGCTCTACTCAATAAACTAATGCTTCAGTTCATTTCAGTTCAGTCACTCAGTTGTGTCCAACTCTTTGCGACCCCATGAATCGCAGCACGCCAGGCCTCCCTGTCCATTACCAACTCCCGGAGTTCACTCAGATTCATATCCATCGAGTCGGTGATGCCATCCAGCCATCTCATCCTCTGTTGTCCTCTTCTCCTCCTGCCCCTAATCCCTCCCAGCATCAGAGTCTTAGTCATGGTAAAATTATTCTTTCTCTTGAACAGAAATATAAAGATTTATTTAAGAAATGACAAAGTTTCATAAATTGGGCATGTTAATCTTCTCTCTTAGCCTCACTACAAAAGTGCCTCCTTTCTTCTAATCTCTCTTTCAGGATTTATTTTAGGAATACAATTGATTATTGCTAGCCTGACAACTTTCCCATCCTTACTCTGAGATCTTGACAGGTCACTCTCTGCTGTTGCTTTAAGCATGTCATCTAATCCTGAGATTTACAATAATATCTCTTAGTTGTTGGTTCACAACTTTACTGTCCTGGTTTTCAAGGTGTTACATGTTCTATCACCCCTGCTCTTGTGGCATGTAAAAGCTTCTTTCCTGGGATGCAATAGAGTATTACAAAGTGAGTATATTACTGAAAAGCATTCTGCATTTCCTGTTGAAGGTAGTAATGTTGCTACTTATACCTATACAGGCAGTTGTGAGGGCTTCTCTGGGTGGCTCAGCAGTAGAGAATCTGTCTGCAGTGCAGGAGATGTAGGAGACCTAGATTTGATCCCTGAGTTGGGAAGATCCCCTGGAGGAGGGCATGGCGGCACATTCCAGTATTCTTGCATGGAGATTCTCATGGACAGAGTAGTCTGATGGGCTAAGTCCACGGGGTCACAAAGAGTTGGGCATGACTGAAGCGACTGAGCATGCATGCAGGCAGTTATGAAGTTTCTCATTTATAATACTGTGAGGTATCTTCCTGCCATAGACTGAATTTTATCACCTCCAAATCTGTATGTTGAAACCTTAAACTCCACTTTGGCTGTGTCTAGAGCTACAATCTTTAGGAGGTAATGTGGTAAGTTCATAGGGTGTGGTCATAATCCAAAAGGACTATAGACATGTACGAATAGGAAGAAATCTCTCTCTTCACCACGTGAATACTTTGAGAGGCAGTAAGACAGCCATCTGTGAGGCAGGAAGATAACTCTCACCAGACACTGCATCAGACAGTATCTTGATCTTGTATTTCCAGCTTCCAGAACTGAGAGAAATACATTTCTGTGGTTTAAGTCTCCCAGTTTGTGGCATTTTATATGGCAGCTGGAGCTGACTATTACACTCCCTTTTCCAAGTCCTGTTTCAGACTCATCTCTCCCAAATGGTATGTTTTAAGTGATCATTCTACTTTCGTTTCAGAAACAGTTTTATTTCTCAAAGATCTTTACAACTTTCACCTAAAACAGCAGGCATTTGTATTTACTTTAAGTTCTTCCCCAAACTGTTTCTCTTTCCTTTGGCATTTGGTTCAAAATCCTATCAAGTTGGTGCATAAACAGATGCCATTTTTCTCAGTCTAGCAAAAGATTCTTTAATGACACATTGCAACACATTCCTGGGTATACAGGAGATTTTTGTACATGCTGTGTGTATAAATTTATACCAGACCAGCCTTTCTGGAGAAAGAAATGACAACTCACTCCAGTATTTTCACCTGGAGATTCCCATGGACAAAGGAGGGCTACAGTCCAGGAGATTGCAAAGGGTTGGACATAACTAAGTGACTAACACACACACACAGCCTTTCTGGAGAAGGTTGACAGTGTGCACCTTTAGCAATATAGCCTCTAAGTCAATGATGCCAAGAAGATTTTCTAGGCAAGAAAGTTTATCATGCCAAAAAAAGAAGTCAAACAGCAAATCTGTCCATTAAGAAAAGTCAGTGAAGCTGTGGTGTTGAAATACCATGAAATCACTAGGAGAATATTTGCAAAATATTTTCAATGATCTGGGCAATTTCTGATGATACAATGAACTGGGCAAACTCTGGGAGACCATGTAGGACAGAGAAGCCTGGAGTGCTGCAGTTCATGGGGTTGCAAATTGTCAGATATGACTTAGCGGCTGAACAACAATGACAACAATTAAACAAGCATGCATGCTAGGCCTCCATAGTTATAAGTCTACAATGGTAGGGTATGTGCGTTTGTATTTATAGGTAAACACAACAGAATTTAACAATGATTTTTCATCTTTAAGCTTTTACTGTGTATAAATTTATACCAGACCAGCCTTTCTGGAGAAGGAAATGACAACTCACTCCAGTATTTTCACCTGGAGATTCCCATGGACAAAGGAGCCTGGTGGGCTACAGTCCAGGGGATTGCAAAGGGTTGGACATAACTAAGTGACTAACACACACACACACAACCTTTCTGGAGATGGTTGTCAGCGTGCACCTTTAGCAAAATAGCGTCTAAGTCAATGATGCCAAGAAGATTTTCTAGGCAAGAAAGTTTATCATGCCAAAAAAATAAGTCAAACAGCAAATCTGTCCATTAAGAAAAGTCAGTGAAACTGTGGTGTTGAAATACTATGAAATCACTAGGAGAATATTTGCAAAATATTTTCAATGATCTGGGCAGTTTATGATGATACAATGAACTGGGCAAACTCTGGGAGACCGTGTAGGACAGAGAAGCCTGGAGTGCTGCAGTCCATGGGGTTGCAAATTGTCAGATATGATTTAGCGGCTGAACAACAATGACAACAATTAAACAAGCATGCGTGCTAGGCGTCCATAGTTATAAGTCTACAATGGTAGGGTATGTGCATTTGTATTTATAGGTAAACACAACAGAATTTAACAATGATTTTTCATCTTTAAGCTTTTATCTCTTTTCCAACTAAATGAAAATAAAAACATCTTAGTTATAGTTAAACCTATCAATATTATGTTTTAAAAATGTTGACAGGACAGACATAGAGAACAG
>SJYC01138973.1:0-22857 GCA_006408675.1 Madoqua kirkii
ACAGAATATTTCTCAGTTCACATGAACCTGGAATTTATTGTTTAATTTAGAATTATTTTATTTGTAAGTGCTTACCTTTCTTTAAGCCAATTAGAGCTCATTTACAAGTTAATCTCAAAAATAATATCCAGAGACAAAGACATACTGAGATATATTTAGACAGACATGATACAAGATCTAGCTTCATTTTCTAAGTTTAGTCATGAATTAGATATTACAATGTAAAATTCACTAATTTATAAAAAACATTTGCAATAAATAAAATTTTAAAAAGCTTTTTTCCCATTTTTCCTCAGTCCCAGGAGTTAGAGGTGGTCGAGATAGGTGTTCCTGAGAGTCCTAGTCTCAAGGCACAAGGAAAGAAAAACAAGTTCTAACAAAAAGGCACAGGTCTAAACCAAATGGTGGCCAGACAAAGCAAAATGGCCATCAAAAATCACAACACAGAATGTAGAGTTAAAAGACATGTATAAATCTGGCAGACCTCATCAGACATGCCCTTAAGTACAAGAACAGTCTCTCAGAAAACCTCCTATAGAGACGCAGAACTTCCAATCCAGGTCCTAAGAGTAAAGTAAAATATCTCAGGTCTTCAAAGATTTCAAAGGGAGGAAAGGAAGCCAGGTTGAAAGAAGAAGGGGGAGGAGGCGGGGGAGGGGGCAAAAAGGGTGCCCTTTCAGACATCTCCTGCCACCTGTAGATACCCAGGCGTTCTGAGACTTTATCCTGGGCCTCCAGAGAAGGGAGGACTGGAACTCAGCTCTATCAGAAACCAGATCAGAACCTAACAGGAATTCAAGTTCTCTGCCAAGAGGAGATGATCAGTCTCCAATCCTCAGCTCAGGCTGAGGCCCTTTGACCAGATTCCTTCATCCATGACCAGGGGACTAGAAAAAAGGGGAAGGCTAGGAAGGGTTAAGGAGAGGAAAGAGAGAGGGAAGAGGAGAGAGGTCAATAAAGTCTCTTCCTTCTTACCTGTTGGGGCACTCTGGCCAGTTGTCCGCATCAGGAGGAGACCAGGGACAAAAGGGTCCCGGTTTTGGCTGCTGGGCCTGGTCCATTGGCAGGCAAGCTGGCCCCTGAGTACCCCCAAGTGGTCAGGATGTCAGTCACAGTGAAGAAGAGTCCCACCAGGGTCGCCAGTTGTTGCAGGAAAGGGGATCCCTTCCAAGGCTGGAAACTGGACTCTTGTCTAACACTCAGAAATGAATTATCCAAGGAGACACATCTGCTGACAAAGCAAGAGATTTTATTGGGAAAGGGCACCCATGTGGCAAGCAGTAGGGTAAGGGAACCCAGGAGAACAGCTCTGTCACATGGCTTGGACTCTCTGGTTTTACCGTGATGAGATTAGTTTCTGGGTTGTCTTTAGCCAATTATTTTGACTCAGAGTCCTTCCTGGTGGTGCACACCTCATTTAGCCAGATGGATGCCAGAGAGAAGGATTCTGGGAGGTGGTCGGCCATGTGATGTCCCCTTTGGACCTTTTCTGAACTCTTCTGGTTGGTGGTGGCTTATTAGTTCCTTGTTCCTTAGCAGGACCTCCTGTTGTAAAACAACTCATGCAAATGGTTACTATGGTGCGTGGCCAGGGTGGGCGGTTTCAGTCAGTGTGCTTCCCCTAACAACTCCCAGCTGAGAGACTTCATACTCATGATACTTCTTGGGAATTGGGGCTTCCCCTAACAGTGCCAAGTATGTAGTCTAACTTACGGACTTTGTGATAATGATGTGCCCAGGAAGTCCATGGTTATAATAAGTGCTCCCCTTTGGTGGGTGATGTTGATAATGGAGTAGGCTAAGCATGTGTGGTGAAAGGAGGTATATTGGGAATATCTGTACCTTCCTCTCAATTAGACTGTGAACCTAAAACTGCCTGAAAAATGTCCTTAATAATATTAAAAAGTGGGTGGGGGAATGGTGAAGATTTGTGAAACATGAAAGGATATTTCTTCTGTAGCAGAATTGGAAGCCCTGGAATAAAAGGCTTATCTCCTTGAGTCCTTCAGTCAGCTTACACAGACAATTATCTAACATACACTGTATGTGGTCTTAGGTTCAAGAACCCAAATGTTTACATTTTCTAATAGTATAGAGAAAAAACACAGACAATTCTCCATTTATTGATGAGGCAATTAAAGCTATAAACAACTACAGAATTTTTGAGAGCAAGTCATTTCCTCTCTGAAACTGGATTTCATCATCTTAATGTACCAGCCTGGAGGAGCTGCCCACCCTGAATCCTCTTTTAAAAAATGCTCCCCATGATTGTGTCATACTTGTAGTAGAACATTCCATCTCCTTGACAACCTCTATAAACCCCGAGAAAGACGCTACTGGACCATCCAAATGTTAATTTTTATAATATGGCACTTCTTCATTGTATAATTACACCATAGCTGAGTTCCACATGCCTAGAACTATACCCATGTGTCAAGGTATGTCCTTACTGCATGCTTTTGCTTAAATCTCTTTAAAGTACTCTTTTTGAAATGATGCCTAATTATCTTTTTCCAGGGAAAGAAATGATGTTTATAACTTCAGCTCTAGGAAGTGTCCTTAGGAAAAAAAAAAATTCAAAGTGATTTAGAAAGAAGAAAGCTTATTTCTTACCTTAAAAAAAAATCCCCTTGAGAAAAACACTAAAAACTATATTTAATTCCCAAAGGGGCCTTATGAGGAAAACAAGCAAATGAAGGAAAGTGTTTAGAAGGGAAACTGTGTTTCAAGCTATTGCTCTAATCCCTGTCTGAATGCTATAACATATATATGTATAATTTTAAAAGGATAACAACCATAAAAGAAAAGCATATACGCATAAACAACGGGCAGAGATAGTCACATAGATTTTCTGAATTTATTCCACAAAGCAGATGTACTTTAAGATATACCTGATCCCAGGTGGAGGCCATCAGAGACTGCAGTTAGTGTTCCTGGAAAAAAAATCCTCCATATTCCAGGCCTGAAACACAAGAATAAATTTCATGAGATACTACAAGATTCTCCACAATATGCCATTACGGTGGAGCTAAAAGTGTGGGTCACTTCCTAAGTGAATAGTCCTCAGTGCAAAGATCTAGTCCAGGTGCTTTGCAAGGGACACAAAGATGAGTTAGGTGGGATTGTACAAGGGTAGGGGAGAAGGTAAAGGAGAGAGAGAAACTGGGAGGGAGAGAAGTCAGTGGAGACGAGAGTGAATTTTGTAGTGTAAATTTAGTTCAAGGAGAGACCCAGGAAATTTGAGGTTCCAGATTACAACTCTGGAGGTAGGGGCAAAGTCTCTAAATTACATCTCTAGGAACCTTATTGAGTCTTATTCTGGAATCAGTATGAGGGAGAGTATTTGAAAAATGCCCTAAAATAGAAGACATGGAATCAGATGGTATCATTTAGATAGATTCAGCCTCTTGGCAATCATTCAACAATTTGAAGTCAAAGAATACTCAGACTGGGAGAAATATGATATTTTAGAGTACATACTCCTGACCCACACTTTTAATCTGTGATCTCTTTTAACTTTAAAACAGCCCCCTAAGACATATTTGTTATCTTTATTTTAAAAAATAAAGATTAGACACAGAATGATTAAAAAATTTTATCAGAGTCTCACTGATAATGAGTAGTAAAGCCAGGAATGCATGTATTTTTCTATCACCAACATGCAAAATACAGATGCAATATCAAACTTCATTATTTGTCGAAATTAGGTTTATGGCTAGGTTAATGTACTCAAGGCAACTCTAGCTTCACAACCATAATTCAGTGTCCCTTTGAACATGCCTTGTCAGAAGTGATCCAGAGCTTCAGATCTGTAAGTGGTGTTCTCCTTTTGTAGGTATCCCAAAGTGCTTGCATTTCATTCATTTGTTAACAAATATTTACTAAGCTTTAGACACATACATCAGTTAATAAAACTATTAATAACAAAATCTCCTGTTTTCAAGGAGTTTATGTTCTATTTAAGGGTAAATGGGAAATAAATACAAAACACAGTAAAGAAGTAAAGTAAACAGCATGTTGAAAGTTAAGTTGAAATGTTATAGGAAAATATTTTTTTAAATATGGAAGATCTAGAGTGCTACGAGTAAGGATAGACATCATGCTTCTAGGGTAGTAGGCATGCATGCCATTGAGAGGATGAATCTGAGCAAAACCCTGAAGCAAATGATGCATTTGATGAAGCTGAAGTTAGAAATAAAAGGACCATTAGAACAAACACTCTAAAGCAAACATGTTTTCTTTGACATGATTCTTTTACTTTTAAGGAGACCAGGAAACTGGTGCAGAGTGAGTGAGAAGAAGAATAGGAAAAGATGAAGTCAAACTGGACGGGTAAAAGACAGATCATGAAAAATGTTCCAGGTCATTGCCTGAGCCTTGGCTTTTACTCCAAGTTAAATGGGTAGATGCTGCAGAGAAATGTGATATGACTGTTCTATACCTCTGTGTCTCTTGTGTTGTCTCACTTACAGGGTCATCATTACTATCTTTCTAAATTCCATATATATGTGTCAGTATACTGTGTTGGTTTTTTTTCTTTCTGGCTGATTCATGTCAATGTATGGCAAAACCATTACAGTATTGTAAAATAGAATACAGTTTTAAATTAATTAAAAAAAAGAAATGTGATATGACTGAAGTTTTTAAAAGATTTAGTCTATCAACTGTGTTGACAATATATGTAGGAAGAAGATGGTCTAGGGTTGAAGTGCAAAGACTTGTTATTTGGCTCTTGTAATGGAAGATGGAAGAAGTCAGTGGCTCAGATAAGAGTGGAGTCATGAATATTCTAGATATTTTATAGATTAGATTCTGGATATTTTATAGACATTGATTCAAGACATATATGTAGGAAGAAGATGGTCTAGGGTTGAAGTGCAAAGACTTGTTATTTGGCTCTTGTAATGGAAGATGGAAGAAGTCAGTGGCTCAGATAAGAGTGGAGTCATGAATATTCTAGATATTTTATAGATTAGATTCTGGATATTTTATAGACATTGATTCAACAAATCTGAGATTGATTTCATAATGGTTTAGAGAGTAAGAGAGGATTTGAGAATAATGTCCAAATTTTCTTGCCTGAACAGCTGCAATTATGAAGCTGCCGTTATATAAAGCAAAAACCTACAGAAATGTGACTGAGAGGAAATACAAGTTGTTGTTTATTCAACAGGTTGAGTTTGAGATACTTATTAGATTTCTGTGTTACTTGTCTAAGGATGCATGACAAATCACCACTATCTTAGCCTCTAAAAATGGCACCCAATTATTAGCTCATATTTCTCTAGATCAGAAGTCCAGATGGGTCCTTTGCTAAAGGTTTCACAATGCAACAATCAAGGATCTATACAAACTGGGCTCTTCTTTGTTGATTATGGGAAATAATTCATTTATAGGTTAATTCAGGATGTTATCAAAACTCAGTTCCTTGTGGTTGTAGAACTGAGGTACCTATAGACTTGCTGGTTGTTATGGGAGGGGTCTCTCTCCAGTCATTGTTCATAGTCCTTCCATCTCCATCACCATAACGCTCCATCAAATTCTCCTGACTCACATCTCTGACTTCACCATCTGCATTCTTCTTCTGTTGCCAGCTAGAGAAAGCTCTCTGCTTTTAAAGATATATTGTGATTATTTAGCCCCACTCATATAATTTTTCTTTTTGCAATATGAGAACATAATCAGAGAAGTAACATTGAATTAGGAGAGAATGAAAAGGTAAAAGTCATGGGAATCATCCTAAAATTCCTGCTACTATCATATCTCAGTGTAGAATGTTGAATAAGCAGTTGGGTATATCAGGCTGGAGTTTGACAACAAGGTGTCAGATAGACTTAAAAGTTGGTGTCTGAAGTTTTGATTTCTGTCTTCCCGATGGGTTCCTTAAGCAGTTGGGAGCCAGTCACTAAGTGACAGTTAGCCAAGGGCAAAAACGGAGCAATTGACACAACGTCAGGCATTCAATTTACCTAAAAATTACCTAAAGGAAACATTTCAGTGACTTACTTCATTAGGTGAAGCTGTTAAGAATGTCATGCTTGCAGGTATACAGACTTCACTGACTAGACTGGTTGCTATTATTTAGAAGAAATCTGCTTCAACCTTGATGGGAGGCAGTAGGTGCTCCCTAAATTGTTCATTTATTCAATACTAAATGGTCCTACTCTTCACACCAATTTTAAATAGGTCTATGCCAAAGAAAAATTACATTTCTTATCTTTTATTCCAAGAAACTGGTATCAGATCTAGTGCTAAAATTCAGCATCTACAGAAGCAGAAGCTAGGCTGCTCAATGAGTGATATATTGAGCATGTCTTCTGGATGGAATAGTAAGTAGTTAGGAAGAAAGCACTAGGACTTATATCACTCATCATCTGGTGAATTAATTAACCTGAGGCTTGACTAATGGCAAGCTATTTTACTGTTAAGGGTGATTAATTAACAAATTCTCCCACTTAGAAATTACTGCTTATATATGCACATATGCATATATCTGTGTATTAATACATCAATGTGTGTATATAAATTATATTATTAGGCATAATTATTTAAAATGTTATTTTCAAGTTGTTTTAAAATAGTTTAAATGTTAAAGTGAAAGCAAGAGAAAAAAAAATGCCTCTTCCTGGAAATTTCAGAGGCTAATGAACAGTCTCCATAGTCATGTTAAATTGACATCGAACAGAATAGGAAATGGGGCCAGGTGACGGTTTTCTTGTCAAAATCATTAGGCTTAATGCTGGAGGACACAGGACAAATGAACTGTAAAAGTAATTGTGAGCCACATTTTTTGTCATATGACACACTCGCCATCTAAGCAAAGGGAACTAGGTGGGTGGGGACTGACAGGTTGGACGTACTGTGAACAGCTGGCAGGGCATTTTTCTCTATTTCAACTTTAATTAGGGGGAAAGAAGAAATGAAGAATGCCTTGTGCTTTAGGATGAATTTTGTTGAATCAGATGTTAAAATTATTTAATAATAATATCAAGAAATCCAAAGGAAAGAGATTAATTTGATGATAATGAATCTGAAATTTGTCTCCGTGAAGAGCAGATTATTTGGCTTGAAGGTGATTGTGGGGATGAGACGCAAGGGGCACAAACAACCGTTTCCTAATATTCAAAAAAAATTTCTTCATAAGAAAGAAAATACTTTTTGTCATGTTGAAGGGGAGTATTAGAATGAATGATTGGAAATTAAGACCGTCTAAATTAAAACATTTGAGATCAATGCAAGAGTGGTCTTTCAAAATATACATTTTTTTTTTTTACTTGAAGTATTTAAACAAAAACTAAGCTGCAGTCCATGGGGTTGCAAAGAGTTGGACACGACTGAGCGACTTCACTCAAACCTTAACAACATTGGTATTGTTTTTAAATTGCTAAGTCATGTCTGACACTTTGCAATCCCATGAACTGCAACCCAGACAGGATTCCCTGCCCTTCACCATCTGCTAGAGTTTGATCAAATTCAGGTCCATTGCTTCAGTGATGTCATCCAATTATCTTATCCCTTGTTGCCCCATTCCTCAATCTTTCCCAGCATCAGGATATTTTCCAATGATTCTTACTACTTTAGAGGTTTGAAATATGACATCAAGTCTATGTGAAAACAATCCTCACCAAGGTTTACTGTGTTAGCACATAAAAGTTACTTCTAAATTTTTTTTTCTGAAGATCTATCATGTATCTATCATAATATCTCATGCTAGAGGATCATGTCAGAAAAAGTAAACAGTTTTTTCCCCAAAAATTTATTCTCCAATTTTCTCAAAGGGACAGAACCCAAATTTTAGCTGGTAACATTTTGCAGCTTATTCAAAAGCAGAGACATTACTTTGCCAACTAAGGTCCCTCTAGTCAAGGCTATGGTTTTTCCTGTGGTCATGTATGGATGTGAGAGTTGGACTGTGAAGAAAGCTGAGCACCGAAGAATTGATGCTTTTGAACTGTGGTGTTGGAGAAGACTCTTGAGAGTCCCTTGGACTGCAAGGAGATCCAACCAGTCCATTCTGAAGGAGATCAGCCCTGGGATTTCTTTGGAAGGACTGATGCTAAAGCTGAAACTCCAGTACTTTGGCCACCTCATGTAAAGAGCTGACTCATTGGAAAAGACTGTGATGCTGGGAGGGATTGGGGGCAGGAGGAGAAGGGGACGAAAGAGGATGAGATGGCTGGATGGCATCACTGACTCGATGGACGTGAGTCTGAGTGAACTCTGGGAGTTGGTGATGGACAGAGAGGCCTGGCGTGCTGCGATTCATGGGGTCACATAGAGTCAGACACGACTGAGTAACTGAACTGAACTGATATAGCTAGTTTCAACAAAAAAACATGGCCAGTTCATGGTAAGCAAAAGTGGCATGTAGCGATTTTCCTAAATCTTTCTCTGAGATAGTTGTTTCCACCTCTGTTTATTTTACCCCCTTTACCTAGTCCTCCTTCTGGCTGACTTGTTATCTACAGATGGAGAAAACTTACTGAATCTGGACTTTTTCTGAAAATGGAGATGACATCCCTGTTGAGGGATGTCATCTCCATTTAAACACAGAAAGTAACTGTGAGGTGATGGATGTGTTAATTACCTTGCTCATGGTGAATATTTTATAATGTATACATATATAGAATCATCAAGTTGTGCACCTTAAAAATGTACAATTTTAATTCTAAACTCTACTTCAATAAAGTTAGATAAAAAAGATACAAGGAGCCTGAATGTCTCAAAACTTTACTGAGCAAAACTCAATTGCCTGTATCCAGATTTTTCATGAGAGAAAAATAAACTGTCTTTTATACTACTGTTTTTTTTGTCTGTGGCATTTGAAATTTACTTATTTACTGATATATAGCTGTATGAAAAACCTACAGTCAATCCTTCAACAATTCTGAATTGCTAATAAAAATTTATCATAGCAGGTAGAAAATATTATAAAAATATTCAATTTTACATTTCTGGAATATTACTTTCAATTTGTTTAAAATGTATACTCTTTTTCAGCTTGCAAATGATGTGAGAATTGCAGTTTATTATATTTAGCATCTTCAACATTCATGGTATAGATGCATATTCTTGGGAGATCTACCTTATAACTAAAAATTGAACCAATACTCAGTATTCCTGGGGACTCAAGAACCCTCTGGAGAGAGCCCTAGCAGATTCAACCATATATATAATATATGAATACATACTCTACTGACATCCTTGTGGGACTCTGCAACATCTTGATTTAGTGACTTTCTAGCTGTTCATCTCAAAAGACTATTTTGATTCTATATTTTTGAGGGAAAGAATATCACATGTTAGAGTAAATTTATTGTACAATATTAAAAAGCAGTAATATTTCTTTTAAAAACATCCTGTTGATATCTCCTGTAGATATGAAATGTTTGATGTAATTGATGTAGCATAACCAATAGACCATGGCAACCTATCTAGCATTGTCCTTTAAATGAACTTTACTTAAGCCCAAGAAAATACCTCAGATGAAGAAAAAGTATATTTTATAGGTTCAGACATATTTGACCAGATTCCAAGGCTTATTCTCTAGAAAATCACTGAGATAATTCTCCAGGACCCATATTCCACCTTCTTTACAGAGAAGTCTCTAATCATTTGCAATTTAGGTTAAATATGACTTAACATAGCCTGGAAATTAATTTTTCTCTGAACTCTCAAAATATACTAAATTTTATTCAAAACATTTAAAATTGATTTAAATTTCCTTTTATCAATATGTATATAAACATAATGGTCTGGATAGCAAACAGAGATAAGCTTTTTGTTTCAAGATAATTGTTGAACATTGGAGTAGCATATCAGAGACACATGGAGGAGATTTTTTTCAAAACACATGTGTCCAGCTTCCACACATAGCTTACTGAATCAAAACTGCAGCGTTGTAGCCTAGTAAACTCATTTGTTTCTCAAAACAATGGAGCCCCCAAATTTTGGCTGGTCACGTGTCTACCCAGAATGAAAACTACTTTGAAGTGTTGTTTATAGCTAGCTTTGGCTACATAAAATCCCAGATGATTCATGGACCCACCAACACTTAGAACTTTGTTCTTCAGGGCTTTAAATTAGCCTAAATCTAAGTGCTGGCTGAGATTCTCCCCCTTTGGGATCCTGAAAAGTCTTGGCACATACTCAACTGCTGCTGCTGATACTGCTACTAAGTCGCTTCAGTCGTGTCCGACTCCATGCGACCCCATAGACGCAGCCCACTCAATTGTTTATAGCTAGCTTTGGCTACATAAAATCCCAGATGATTCATGGACCCACCAACACTTAGAACTTTGTTCTTCAGGGCTTTAAATTAGCCTAAATCTAAGTGCTGGCTGAGATTCTCCCCCTTTGGGATCCTGAAAAGTCTTGGCACATACTCAACTGCTGCTGCTGATACTGCTACTAAGTCGCTTCAGTCGTGTCCGACTCCATGCGACCCCATAGACAGCAGCCCACTCAGCTCCCCTGTCCCTGGGATTCTCCAGGCAAGAATACTGGAGTGGGTTGCCATTTTCTTCTACAATACATGAAGGTGAAAAGTGAAAGTGAAGTCGCTTAGTCCTGTCTGACTCTTCTCGACTCAGTGGACTGCAGCCTACCAGGCTCCTCCGTCCATGGGATTTTCCAGGCAAGAGTACTGGAGTGGGGTGTCATTTCTTCTCTGAAACTCTAGAAGGAAGCTTAGACACCACTCGAGGACTTCAGCTCAGCTACTAGGAGCTATTTAAAAGGCAAAAATAGAATCCCTCTACAAAACAAACATGTAGAACAAAATATCAAACTGCCTTTCTCAGTTGAAATTTTTAAAAGCATATTATGTGCTGAAACCTCAAATAAAGACATATAAGGCTCCACTTGAGTTTTTAAATGAAAGAGAATAAAAACGAAATGCAGTATTAGGAGTTCACTTGAAAGGTCAATGAGCTCTGATCTCTTTACAGATTCAGTGCTACTTTGTCATTGTCTATAATTGCAAGCTAATAGCATAACATATGCCTGAAGCTGTGATCCTTGGGTACCAATCCATCTTAAATCAGAGGGATTCAGAGATGTTCACTCTGTAGAAACTGCTGCCAGACAAAAAAGGAATCAATGAAATTCTTTGGAAATCCTTCTCAAGAACTGTGAAAACAATTTTTTTTCCTTTTAGTTAAGTGCATATTTCACTTAACTAGAGTTGATTTCTCAACTATACCATAATTGTGGAACTTGCCAGGTGACTCAGTGGTAAAGAATCCACCTGCCAGTGAAGGAGATGCAAGAGACGTGGGTTTGATCCCTAAAAGGGGAAGATCCTTTGGAGCAGGAAATGGCAACCCTTTCCTGTATTCTTGCCTGGAAAATTCCATGGACAGAGGGGGCCTGCCAGGCTACAGTCCATGGAGTTGCAAAGAGTCAGACTCAACTGAGAGTACACATGCACACATCTTAACTGTAGACCTTATATGTATATATTTGAACTATTACATATGTAACTGAACTTGTTTGATCTTGGAAATAAAATTAATATATGTCACAGTAATCAGTACAAAATTCAAATGATGTTTCTATTATTTAGCCCGTGGAATAATTTGTGTTTCTAGTAAACTGAGATAGAAGGGGTATACCAAATACTTCATCATTTCTGTTTAAATAAAACATAAGGACAAAGGATTAAACTGTGTTTTGAATGCAGCCACTGATCCATCCAGATCTGTATTTTGGCTTGTGTAGTCAAAATAGCATGCTGAAGAGTTAGAGAGTAATAATGAAGCAATTAATGACAACTCTTTACATATGTATATGTGTGTATGAATGTATTAATGAACTTATCTGTGGTCTTTCAAGAGTTACCAAGCTAATACTATGGTTGATTTACAAGCCTCTTCTTGATTAAATCCCAGCTAAACTTTTCCAATGGCTTATTAATAGAGTATATAAAATATAGTGATGATAGTGCAACCCGTAGTTAGCCGAGAAAAATCATTGTCAGATTAGTAAGAGGGAAAGTCATTGGAAAGCCAGAGAGCTAAGTTTGCTCTGATTTTCTCTGATGTTTTGAGAAATAGAATCAGAATTTTTACTGATATACACACACATCACAGGGTCCCTTTCAGCACTGCAGTGAAATAAACCCACCAATTCTTTGGCTTGATATTAGGTATTCAGGGGGATGAGTGATTTCTTGTAAGTGAATTATACCAAGAGAAGTGGGACGCTTTTTTGAAGCATACTAATATAAATAGGGCAGTTTACATTGGTGCTGTAGGAAAATACCTGGAAGTGTTCTGTGGTTATCTTGTGAACTTCAATCAATAAGAGCATTTGTTCTGTGATACTTAAGAGAAGCAGCAGCTAGAAGAATTTTCATCTTGTGGTCCAACAAGCTGAGGGTACCTCAGAAGTTCTCAGTTTTGGCACTATTGACATTTTGAGTCAGATTTCTCTTTGTTGCAAGGACTGTCTTCTGAATTATAGGGTGGGGGCAGCATCCTGCCCTCCAGCCACCATATAAGACAGTAACAGCCTCTCACACACTCATGGTGAGAGCCAAGGCATGTCTCCATACATTGCCTAATGTCCCCTGGAAAAAAGGTATCACTACCTTGCATTAAGAACCACCTAGTTACATATTTACCAAACTCAAGAGAATTTTCAGGAATGCGATCTTCTTGGTCTGCAATCACTTCTCATGGAGTGAGCATATCTGTGAAATTAAGAAAATATGTTGACACAGATCAACTAATTCTTTTAAAGAATTTGGAACACTTTTTGGTTGTAAACTCAGCAGGAGAGGTTTATCTTGTCCATTTGCAATCATTAGAAGCAAAACAGAACCTCTGACATTACACCATTATGTAGCATCAGAGATTAGTGTGATTGTATCCTTGCTAAGAAAATAAATAAGATGGTATTTATTGAGCATAATCTTAGGGAATTTTGTTAGAATAGAATTAATACTTTTATTAGAATAAAAATGAATATAATTGCTAAGATACCTAAGTCTTGCATAACTCTATCAAAATTGGAGCAAATATTAGTAGGTCAGATGAGAATCTATTTATAAAGTGTTTTTATTCTTTGATAAATAATCTATTTTTAAAGAAGAGAGTTCAGATACTGCAACAATGCTCCATTCCTCCCTGTGTCTTCTTAGCCCCCATTTTCTTAAGGATATAAGCATCTTTATTATAGAATCTTATTTACCTTTGTCCTCTTCATCTTACTAGCATTTTGCCTGGCTCAAAATATTCGGTTATTAAATGTCTGTTGAATTAATGAATTTTGATACGAAATCTTATAATTTATTTCAAATTAGTTTCTTCCTGTTTATTCCCATGGTTTTAGTTAAGCTTGCAACTCTATCTTGCTTGCAATGATTTTTCTGCTTCCAATTTCATTCTCCACCATCCTTCAAAGAGTTGTTTCTGTTAACTCATTTTGGATTATGTAATTTCCTTGATTTAAACTCACTATTGACTTCCTATCACCAAGAGAAAAGCCTAAGACCTTTGGTAATAAGCATATTTTAGAATTTTAATCTACCCCCTTCCTATTATTGCTACCTCATCTCCTGCTACTTACCCATATGCTCAGATATCCCAGACATTCTGTCTTCATGGCAATTCTTGGAAGGATTCAGGCTTTCTTGTATCTCTGTGACTATACTCATGCTATTCCCTCAGTATGGATTATCCTTTGCCTCTTGACTGACTTGACCTAGTTCTAAAATATGTGCTTAACCATTTGATTCTTAGGCAAAAACCCATCTTCTCTGCTGGGAACATCCTAGCCGAAACAAATCTTTCTTCCATCTTTCACTGCACTTTGTTTTAATACAGTAGCCCTCACACTCCTTCTCTATGGGTTTGTTTTCTGTGGTTCGAGTTACATGTGGTCAGCAGTCGTCCAAAAGTATTATATGAAAAAATTCCAAAAATAAATAATGTAATAATTTTTAATTGCTAGAGACCACATTTACTTAACTTTTATACTACCTATTATTATAATCATTCCATTTTATTATTAGTCATTGCTACTAATCTCTTACTATGCCTGATTTATAAATTAAACTTTATCACAAGATGAAAGTATAGGATAAAAACATGGCAAAGCATATATAGGGTATAGTACTATCCTTGCTTTCAGGTATCCACTGGAAGACTTGGAGCATATCCCACATGAATAAGAAAAACTACTGTACTGACCACCTTTATAGACCTCTCTCTCTCAGCAGTCTTCCTAAAAATTTAGTATTACCTGCACTATGACATTTATTAGGTTCTATTGTAACTATGTATAACTGATTCACTCTTTTGCATACCTAAAACTAAGACAGCAGTCTTAGTTGCTCAATTGTGCCCAACTCTTTGCAACCCATGAACTGTAACACACCAGGCTCCTCTGTCCATGGGATTCTCCAGGCAAGAATACTGGAATGGGTTGCCATTTCCTTCTCCAGGGAATCTTTCCACCCCGGGGATTGAACCCTGGGGTCTCCGCCACTGCAGATAGGTGGCTCAGAGGTTAAAGTGTCCACCTGCAATGTGGGAGACCTTTGTTCAGTCCCTGGGTCGAGAAGATTCCCTGCAAAAGGAAATGGCAACCCACTCCAGTATTCTTGCCTGAATCTCATGGATGGAGGAGCCTGGTGGACTATAGTCCAAGGGGTTGCAAAGAGTCAGACATGAGAGAGTGACTTCACTTTCACTTTCATTGTAACTATCCGTGACTTCAGTCTTCCTTGGATTTTCTTTCTTTGTATTTTCCTTAAATAATATGCAGGTGATGAGGAAGTATATTTTTATTGCGTCCCTCAGGGGACCTTCTGTGGAAGCTTCCCAGTCCTATACCTCTCTGACAGAGAAGGCAATGGCACCCCACTCCAGCACTCTTGCCTGGAAAATTCCATGGACAGAGGAGCCTGGTAGACTGCAGTTCATGGAGTTGCTGAGTCGGACACGACTGAGAGACTGCACTTTCACTTTTCACTTTCATGCATTGGAGAAGGAAATGGCAACCCACTCCAGTGTTTTTGCCTGGAGAATCCCAGGGACGGGGGAGCCTGGTGGGCTGCCGTCTCTGGGGTCGCACAGAGTCAGACACGACTAAAGCGACACAGCAGCAGCAGCAGCAGCAGCAGCAGCAGCATACCTCTCTGAAGCTAACAACCAATAGAATCTTCAGTGTCCCAGTTGTGATAACAGTCTTCAGTTCTCTCCTTTCCCAGCCCGCCTTGAGTCCCATATGGTTTCTCCAGACCCATGGACCAGACTCTGGAAACAGAAGCTGAATGATAAACTCAGAATGCCTGTGTGCCCAGTCGTGTCCAACTCTTTGTGACCCCCCTGGACTCTTGCCTGCCAGGCTTCTCTGTCTATGGGATTTTCCCGGCAAAACTGTTTGAGTGGGTCACTATTTCCTACTCCAGGGGATCTTCCCAATCTCAGGAACAAACCCACGTCTCCTGTGATTCCTGCATTGGAAGACAGATTCTTTACCGCCTGAGCCATCTGAAACCACACAATATTTAATTCTGGGTCTATCTTTTACTCATTATGTGATATTGAACAGATAATCATCTGCAGAGTATGAATAATGGGTTCATTTCACAAGGTTGTTGTGAAGATGAAATAACTAAGACGTGTAAAGCACATAATTATTTCTTCACATATTGAGTGGACCGTCATTACTTGCTCTTCTTTTATATGAAGATGTAACTTCAGAGCCAGCCAGTTCAGAAAGGTTAAGAGTTCAGAGAGTACAGTTTAACAGACAGAATAGCACAATGGTTTCCAAAGACTCAGAGCTGAGCTATTTGAGTTCAAACACCCCTTTGACCTTGGATGAGTGGCTTCATCTCTCTTTTCCTCAGTTTCTTAATGTTCTAAGTGGAGATTATCATTCCTACTTCACTGGGTTTTTGTAAGGCTTAAATGAGTTAATTCATGTAAAGTACTTAGTTTTTGTAACAAGTTAGCTAATTTAGTACTTATATTAAATTAAGACACTTTGACAGATGTATCTGTTTAGAAATTTGTCTCATGTGAATAGGCCCCTCCACTAAAATTCTCTTTTTCTTCCTACTGCACCCTTAGTCATTCTCTTTGGTAGACCCATTCATTTGAAATTTCCTTTAATTCTTTACAGTGTCTAGAAAGTTTGAGTAGTACTTCACACATCATTCAGATGAGTTCTACAGGTGAATGGCTTTCCTTCCATGAACAATGTGATTTGGTTCCTCCAACCCCAGTTCAATTTTTCCACCAGAGCTGATGTTGTCACAGGGTCACCAAAAAGGAAGAAACTCTCAAAAATCTAAACTTGACATTGTCCTCAAGTTAACCCATTCAAATATATCACGTATGAGAGAAAGAATACCTTTCCTGTTAACTTCATTCTTGTCAGACCTTTCTGAAATACCATGTATCTTTACCAACATCCTTTCGTTGTGTCCAAATCCATGTCTCATTTTCCTGTTTAACCTCAGGCCTAGGTTATTGAAAAATAAAGAACTTGCTAATTATGCATACTTACATTCTTTCTTTCAAGAGGAATAGAGCCAGTCAACAGTAAATAAGTTCGTGTCTAGAATTTTCCTCAGAAAGTAATGGTGGGGGAGTTGGCCGATTCATTTTACCAACATCTGTTTACATGCTTGTGAGAGAAGAGGAACAGGTTAAAAAAAGAAGAATGAATGGTAAAGAGAAAATAGATTTCCAACTTAAATTTAAAGTTACCATTTTAAAGTATACAGAGACACAAATTTTAAATTCACTATTTATAAAATAAGCATGATATGAACTTTCCTCACTTCCCTCAGGAGTTTTCAAATTAATTAAAAGTTGAATACAAATTGATTATTGTTTTTAAACTAAGGATTAACCTGAGAGTTTGTTTTGTGTATCCCATAC
Organism: Madoqua kirkii; assembly: GCA_006408675.1. Lineage (NCBI taxonomy): Eukaryota > Metazoa > Chordata > Mammalia > Artiodactyla > Bovidae > Madoqua > Madoqua kirkii. Next base: position 16,902 of record SJYC01138973.1, read on the forward strand.
AACATCTTTGACAAGTGTTGCTTCCTTTATATAAAAGCAAATTTCAATAACTGTATTTTCAAATTTAATATAACTGATCTTATCAAGAGAAAGTATTCTTCTAAAAGTACCTCTTCCAATAACATGACTTGAAAATGGCAATTTATTATCCAGTTTGAAAGTGATAACATCATAAAATTGGCAGTTATATCATTATATACCAATTGATTAAAGTAAACAAATGTATAATTCATGTATTGTGGCTCACTTGTTAAAGGAGTAAGTGACAGACAGATAATACTAAGACAGATTTCAAATATTGGCCAGAATGTTTCGATCATGCTAATTCACTTCAGGCAGTACAGACCAAATTACTTTTATTTGATTTGCCTTCAAATCACCCACCTTCTCATCGCTGAGGGTATGGTCATGTGCTCAGATGCTAATTATAACCACACCTTGTGAGCAGTAATGTTTTCCTAAATATGTTCCAAAAGACCAAGACACTTAGAGAGCTTTTCATATTTCCGTGGTGACGTACACAAACAAATTAAAAAAATATGTTCCCCTGAAAGTGTGATTAGCACGTTACAGATAACGTCTCTGTTGCTATTTCCAAAAGTTTGTTTAACAGTATTCACTGTGGGTTCATGTGGGCGACACAGAAATGCCCAGATAAACTGGCATGAATTCAGCAGAGAACTGAAACTATTGAGAACTTGCTGTGCCTGCTTTATTGTCAGGATAAAAATCCTACACTGATTGATGCTCTCCCAATAAATATTTTAGACCGTTTTATTAATAATTGGTGCAGATGTGATCCCCGTTTAATGTCAGGAGGTGAAGTGAAGGAAAAATTAAGTGGATTTGAAGTTCAGCGTCTTTCCCTATAACGTTGCTCGAATCCTCCTCTATTATCCACACAATAGATTATCTACCCTCTGTGCATACTGTATTTTGCTCAGCCTTTAATATTCGGAAGCGGGACTGAAGCAGTCGTTATCTGTGGCGGTTCCTGGGTGATTTTCAAGCCCAGCGCTACCCACCCAAGTGGCAGTGACACCGGCTTTCACGGAAGCCTTATTACTCTTAAAAGAGCAATTTGGTTGGTTGCACGGCTATTAGGATCACACAGCAGCCTGAAAGCTGTCAGTACAACTGCTTCTCATCTTTTTCACACAATCCTGACATCTTCTCTCTTTTCTGCTGGACACAGACATCACTGTTTTTATCGTTTTCAATCAGGCTCACTCAGAACGCAGAGGAATATATTCCCACGGAAAGCAAAGTGGAGATCAGAAATTATTTTCTAGCTCCTGGGGCAGCAGCAGTGAGTGCTGACTGCGGGCTGAACGAGCCGGATCGTGAGAAATGTAGCTTTGGCTCAGGGCTACATCAGGGAGCTGCGACTTCAGCTGTTAGAGAGATGGCAAAACAACACCTACCTCGGGTTTTTCAATGATTAATGCGATTTTAATAACCAGGAGGGAAGAGGATGTGAGAAATTTTGTGACATTAACTTGTGGAAATGTTATCATCCGAGAAAGTGGGGAAGATTACTCGGCTTGAACTTCTCTTCATTCTGATGCTCTTTTTCTCTGGATCCACTCTGAGCAAGCTGACTCGGACCCCCTGGAAAGGAAAGCCTTGGAAAGGGGGTAAGTGATCAAAGTTTGGTGTTAAAGATCTAAATGGAGTTAGTGAGGCTAGTCAATGGGAACTTGAGGAGAGCTAAAGGTACAGCAACTGTTTCTGTTCAGAATCAGATTTATTTCTAGAAAGAGGATGTGTTTTATAGATGGCTAGGAAGAGTTTTTCTTCTTTTTTTCCTCTGTTATTGTTATAAATATGTTTTGTGCAATTTTTGGTTTTGTGGACTTGCAAAGCATGACAAAGATCATTTCCAGCAGGAAAGATATAGAGCCAAATGCATGTTTCTCTGGTGCAAGGCTATATGTGTTATCCTTAGGAAGCTGCATTCGATTAGAAATGAAACAGGTTCTGTGTTAGATCCCTGAATTGTTAGCAGATTTTGTGAGATGATCCGAGGGATGTTATGAAATACATTGCCACCAGGACTAATTTTCTGGCTGACTCCATCAGTGTTGATGTATTAATAAAGATAAATTGCATTAACTTTATTGAAAAAAATCAGCTGTATGAGAACAAGCCTTTCAATACTTTGGAGTGTTGTAATCCATTTTCTTCTGCTGTTGAAAAATCATTATGAGATGAGAGAGCATTTTTGAGACTTTGGACCTGCTTTTTCCCTCAACCCCCCCCCCTGCCCCCCATGAAGTTCAGTTGATTCTGCTTTACCTGAATACCATTTGTTTATACCAAACACAGTGATCAGGGTACCTGTTCTGTGAATGCTCTAAGCCTAAGTGATGCTGCAGAAATATCCCAGGAGAGATGTTCTGGACAGTCTGTGAATGTGTTTTTTTTTTGGGAGGGGGGCGGGTGGCACGGTGAGGGGACAGAAATCTTGATGAGAGTTAGCCAAGGATTTTGTTTGCCGAGAGCTTCCTTTTCACCTGATATTTTTATCTCAGTTCTAGAAAGGTTTTCTGGGTCTTCCCACTTTTGCTTGGCTGTCAACACTCCAATGTGAGGTTAAAGAGAAGCATGAACATTAACAAGAAGTTTTAACAATTGATCACAACATTTCAGCAGGATTTTCTAAATACATGTGTCCCTTCAATTTGATCTTTCTGTTTCTCCTTTTGTTCCATAAAAAGTATTACAAATATTCTACCTACTGTACCTTTGAAGGAAAAGTTCCAACGGGCACTTAGCTTCGATGGTTGGTGCAGCTGCAGCCCCATGGAGAGGGAGCTGCAAGTTATCTTTTGGTCTTGTAAATTATATCACCACATTACTGTATGTCCTGATGTTATCAATGGATTTTTTTTTTTCCTTGCAGACTGCAAGCTCTTATTTATGTTGGCCTGCATGGCAGCTTTTTGGTGGCTTGGGATCTAGAGATGTATGCTATTATCAACTTTACGTGATGTCAGGAGTGTTAACTTGTACTTCCTATATAAATTTTTTGAAGACAGTAAGCAGTTCTACCCTGTGAGAGTATCATTTCCAATGATAAATAAAGTTCAGCAATAGACTTTGGAGGCTTAGCTACCCAGTGACAAAGTTAGACAGCTGCAAGATTTTAGAAAAATTGTTAACTTAGTCACAAAGGTTTATTTCAAAGTACTAGCTTTCCTAGGCATTTATACATTGCACACAGCTTTAAGGCACCAGATATCATTTGTAAATCAGGTCTGAAATATTTCATCTGAGCATATGACTACTCTTTCTAAGGTACTGTAGCTCAGCTAAAATTTGTTAGCTCTGCTGTACAATAATAATATAATTCAGTCAAGTTCAGGAATAGGCAATCATAGCCAACATATTTTATTTATTATTAAAAGAGTCTTGTATATTTTAGGAAGGTCAGGCAAATTCTTCAATAACTTTAAACATGTCTACTGTTCCTTACTTTAAAATTACCTCCTTTTTTAGTGCTCTTTTTTGTCACTGTCTATACATTGCATAAACATTTTCCACAGAATCTGAGTTCCTATGAAGTAGCTTTACCTTGATATGCATATGTACCTATTGTAAATATATATTTATTCATGAGCTTGGCTATTGATGGTTGTGTGGCTTCGGAAATTCTGTTACTTTGCTCTTGGAATATTATGCAACCTTTTAAAACATATTTTTACAATTTTTCAACATTATTTTCTTTTCCAGAAATAGGAGCCTTTATTACTTTGTAACATACCTAGCCGAAGTATGTGTATGAATTGGATGAGGTGGAAAGGGAGAATAGGCTTCTTAAGTTAAACATTATGAACAGAAGCAAAGAGGATTGAAGTTCAAAACAGAAAATTTTTAAGTTTAGTTTACCTGTAAAATTTGCTTTATATCAACACTGATTCGATCTTATCTGCTTTATAGAGCAATCTTTAAAATTGATATCCTTTTTCTTAAAATCCTAGGAAAAATAATAATAGGAAAACAAGTTTTTTTTTTTTTCCAAAATGATTTTTTTTTTACACTCACATTGCCTGTGTGCATTTGTCTTAATCTGATTGAGCAGCTGTCAACCTCCATATGGCAACCTGCCCATGCTGACAATTTCCATTTTTGTTGTATTAACAGGGGCCACCATTCTGAGAGAAGGGGTTAGGGGGGCAGGACTGGGAAAGAGCATCATAGATCAGTGAATAGCTAGCCGTGGCCTGTGAGGAGTGGAACAGACAGCATGTGACTTGGCAGCTCAAAAACAGGTATCTGTAAGCAGACTTGTTAGAACGATTGGAAAAAAAAATGCTGATTATTGTTGGCTACCAAGGGATTTTTAAGCTCATCAATGAACATGAATCTCAAATATAGGTTAGTAGGCCAGCAAGTTTTCCCTCAGGTGCATGCTTTTCTATTTAATCACAATATATGAACTCCTCAAGGGAAAGTGGATGTCTCATCTGATTAGTTCAGAGCATAGCATAAGTGATCATAAGTTTGCATTCATGATAAACTAACCAGAAATCCTAAATACACTGCTGGCATCACCCTCATTAGGGTTAAAGGACCTAATTATTCTGCATTCAATTGCTTCCACCAGGAAGAAGGGCTAAAAGACTGAAACAGCTCCAGTTCAATGAACATAACTTTAGGGTGAAGTTTACATTGCAGATGGTCAATATATGTAACATAAAGGAGACTTTAAATTGTATCGTTTTTTTTAAAAGAAAAACTTTGCTATTGAAAATTAGAATTTAAGCTAAACTTTTATTCCTGTAATTTCTATTGAAGGTGAAAATGGGATGTGAACTGAAGTGAAGTGAAGCACTCAGTCAGTCGTATCCGACTCTTTGTGACCCCATGGACTGTAGCCTACCAGGCTCCTCTGTCCATCTGATTTTCCAGGCAATAGTACTGGAGGAGATTGCCATTTGGATGTAAATATGTATAAATAGGAGGATAGGCGTAAAAATTGCAAATTGGGTGAAGCAAGCACAAAAGAGGAGAGTCTAAACAAACCTCTGGGTAGCTGAAACACTGGTAAATCAGCACAGTGGAGGATCAAGCTAAGGGGCGGAGCCACCCCCTATTGTGCAAGGGGCGGGGCCTACATCCCTCCCCAGATGGTGCCTAATTCCCACCCAGCACTTTCACTTAACCTTGACTCCTTTGAATCTCCTGAAGGAATCTGTTGAGATCACTCAGGCATCTCAGTTATGATGTGAGTTAAGCTATGGCAACAGAGCATGAAGTTATCAAAACTTTTGACAATTCAGAAGATTCTTTCACAGAACATTCATACTTCCTTTTATAAATTGCAGCAGCCAGTTGTCCGTGTCTATTTTTGCTGAGCAAAGAAAACCTCTCTGGCAGTTATCCTCCCCTCTCTGTGAAGGGTTAAAATGTTTTATGAGCATTCTCTGCCATTATGTTATTTTACTCCATAGTGTATTGAAGCAGTGATATTCAGAGGGTGCTACTTTAGATTGTATGTACATTTTCGCATGGAACAGTATAATATATTGACAGTTATTTACAGTTAGATTTTTTTTGTTTGTTTTTTACCTTAAAACTTAAAATAATTTAACTATGTGCTGGTACATGACACTTATAAGCTTATTTTTATGATATTGTTTCTGAAGTTTTTCCTAGTTATATGAGCTAGTAAAATATTTACTTTTAGTAAGCACTTCACACAATCCAATATTTTGAATTCCTTGTTATTGTGTAAGAAGTAGATTTTCATGAATAAAATCGAAGACTGATGGTTTTCTCTTTGTCAATTACTAAAATAATTTAAGACTTCCTGGTTTGAAGAAATATAATTGGATAATTTTGCCTTTGATGTTTTTTCTGGAATGCCCCTTTACCTCTAGAGTAGCACCTGACCTCTAGCTCAAATACCCCTCAACCATGTGCTGAAAGTAATATTTAATATTTTGAATGT
>SJYC01138977.1:0-16150 GCA_006408675.1 Madoqua kirkii
TAGGCAGTTCTGTTTGCAATTTTTAAAGGAATCTCCACACTGTTCTCCATAGTGGCTGTACTAGTTTGCATTCCCACCAACAGTATAAGAGGGTACTCTTTTCTCCACACCCTCTCCAGCATTTATTTCTTGTATACTTTTGGATAACAGCCATTCTGACTGGTGTGAAATGGTACCTCATTGTGGTCTTGATTTGCATTTCTCTGATAATGAATGATGTTGAGCATTTTCATATGTTTATTAGCCATCCATATGTCTTCTTTGGAGAAATGTCTATTTAGTTCTTTGGCCCATTTTTTTGATTGGATCGTTTATTTTTCTGGAGTTTAGCTGCATAAGATGCTTGTATATTTTGAACATTAGTTGTTTGTCAGTTGTTTCATTTACTAATGTTTTCTCCCATTCAGAAGGCTGTCTTTTCACCTTGCTTATAGTTTCCTCTGTTGTGCAGAAGCTTTTAATTTTAATTAGATCCCATTTATTTATTTTTGCTTTTATTTCCAGTATTCTGGGAGGTGGATCATAGAGGATCCTCCTGTGATGTATGTCAGAGAGTGTTTTGCCTATGTTCTCCTCTAGCAGTTTTATAGTTTTTGGTCTTACGTTTTAATCTTTTATCCATTTTAAGTTTATTTTTGTGTGTGGTGTTAGAAAATGATCTAGTTTCATTCTTTTACAAGTGGTTGACCAGTTTCCCTATGGACACCTTATCTTCTACAAAGGAGGCAAGAATATACAATGGAATAAAGACAATCTCTTTAACAAGTGGTGCTGGGAAAACTGGTCAACCACTTGTAAAAGAATGAAACTAGATCACTTTCTAACACCATAGACAAAAATAAACTCAAAATAGATTAAATATCTAAACATAAGACCAGAAACTATAAAACTGGACTGCATTTAGATTTCCTCAGATTAAACCAGTTATAAATTTAGACAAAGAGAGACTTTGGAAACTGATAAGGCTTACACTTTAAAGACACAAATGTTAATACAATTCATGTCCAAATGTTTCTCTTTACTCTTCAAATGTAATCTGCATTTGCTCACTGCCCAAGTATAAAACTTGATTCTCCTTTTCAAATCCTTCTCTGAATATAGAATTTTTCATCTCATAATCTCAAGGAAATAATTATTTTCCAGAGGACAAAAAGTGAAAGACTACAAATTAAATGTAAATTACTCACTTTTCCTGCTCCTTAACAATCATATTTGTAGTGTGTGTGTAAAGGTTTATGTAATTAAAGCAGCCTTATTGCTGACATACTGCTAATAAAAGAAGATATTTGGCTGATTCTCATAAAACTGATGGCTTCCTAAACCTAGAAATTATATCCGTTTAGCGTATTCCTCACCCTAAGGAAGTTGTAGATAAGGTGCTTTGTTCACAGAATTTTTTTTGAATAGTTAATATTTGTATGTGAAAATCTATCATTAAAATGAGGGATAAAAGAGTGATATAGTATTCAATATTATAAGGAGAACCAATTTTGAAATAAGAAACTAAATTAAATTCTGTAACACCTCTAAGCAACCATACTTTCACAGTTCTAAAAAGCATATCTAAGATATATGTCCTTAGCTATAACATCAATTTTTAACAGAAACTCCTTGAAATCTGAGCCCTTTAATAAAACGTCAGGGATATTAGACCAAACAAATAGGTCTTTACTAAATAGGCATGTTATTACTTTCCTTAATTTCCTATTACTTCCTTTCTCCATTATATTGATTACTTTATTTGCATACTCAGTGCACACATTGGCATTTATTTTCATGGTTTCTAAATTTCATGGTAGAAGTAATCAAATAAAACTTGACTCTCAGCAGCCAGATTTTAGTAGGAAGATACAAAATCATGCCATGTCACTCCCCTAGATACAATCTTCACTGAGCTCTTTTATCGATCAGCATTTGCTAAGCTCCTACTTACATGCTAGACACTCTAAGGTGCTAGGAACAAGGGAGCTGGCAGTCTAGTCAGGAAGACAAGAGGAGTGAACAGTTGATTACAATATGCTCTAAGTACAGTTAAGTTCAGTTGCTCAGTCATATCCGACTCTTTGCAGCCCCATGGACTGTAGCACATCAGGCTTTCCTGTCCATCACCAACTCCCAGAGCTTGCTCAAACTCACGTCAATCAAGTCAGTGATGCCATCCAATCATCCAGAACTCTAAGTACATGCTCTACTAAATGAGTACTCTAAGCAAGGTGGTGAAGGACACTACCTGAACATTTGGATGGTGCTCCTAAAGCCAGGCTCCTCATGCCCTGTAGAATAAATTCTGTGTTCCTTACCGTGATTTGAAAAACTGTTGTAGTCTGGCCCCTCTCTACCTCTGGCACCACTGTCTCACATTGTTGAGACACCAAATGGTTAATTTGTTACCATCTCTCCCGTACCCTGTGGTTTCCTAGTCTTCCTTATTTTATCCCATCTCTTAGACACTGCTATCCCATCATTAATATACCTTAATGCATAATTTCAGCCTCCTTTCTGAAGAGCTGTTTCTAACTTAACATGCCATCTATTTGTTCTTTTTCTTTCTTTTTTTTTCTCAGAAAATTGCCCAAGTTTGGTTTCCTAGGAAATAGCTCTCTGTCATGGAGGAATGAATTTGGACTGATTAGCTGCTTTACTTATTTGTCTTATCAAATTGTCACAGAATATCCCTGCCTGGTAAATCCCCACATTAGGTATCGAGAGTTAGCTCATAGATCATCTTCCAGTATGGGGATTGTGGGTTCAATCCCTGGTCGAGGAGTTAAGATCCCACATGCTTCACGGTTAAAAGACCAAAACAAAACAGAAGCAGTATTGTAAGAAATTAAAAAAGACTGCAATAACCATCCACATCAAAAAAAAAATCTTTTAAAAAAGACATAGCTCATAGAGCCATTCCGGCTTTCCTCATTCCCATACCACTCTGTGCTCCATGTCCGGCCTTCTACTACTTCTATTAGAGCTTGCACAGTGTTTGTAATGCCCATATTTGTATAGCTGACTGCCTCACTAGCCCATCAGTTACATGAGATTGGAAATGAGGAATACTCATTTTGACATTCATGGTCCAGCATAGCCTTGGATGAGTTAATACCAATGAATCATTTTCCTGTGATTACAGCACTGTCACACAGTTTATCTTGGCAACAACTCCCTGATGTGGGCAGGGATCCTCCTTCTCTATTTTGCAGATAAGAAACTGACATTCAAGGGACTTTACCTGACTTGTTGATGTGTACACTACCAGTAAATGGACAAGTTCATTCTAGAACCCATTTCTGCCTGGTTCTGGCTGGCATATGATAATGGATGTCAGTCAAATTACTGGACACAATTACTCCATACCACCACTTTTCATAGCAGACCTTTCAATCCTGTGACAAAATGATAGGACAAATAAGTAAAGCAGCTAATCAGTCCAAATTCATTTCTCCATGACAGAGAACTATTTCCTAGGAAACCAAATCTGGGCAATTTTCTGAAAAAATGAAAAGAAACGAATAGATGGCATGTTTAGTTAGCAGCAGCTATTCAGGAAGGAGGCTGAAATTATTCATTAAGGTATTAAAAAAATCCACCACATAAAAAAGCTTGAATATGATACAATACCCAAATAGGGAGTATTCAGTTTTTAGACTTTCAAATTAAAATCAAAACAAAAGGTTTAAGTAGAAAATAATAAAATGGTGAATATTAATAGCTCTCTGATGTCTCTAACCCAAAAGTACTGCTTTCTGAGTAAATGAACAATTTAACCATCAGCTAAAGATAATATTTACCTTTTCCTTTTTAAGAAATCCATCATATAGTAATAAACTCAGACTGTATGAGCATAACTTTGCAGTGGCAGATGAGAAAAAGAAAATGGCAATCATTCATTTTAAAAAAAGTAAAAAGCAGATTGCATCTCCCCCATGACACCTCCCATCTGACACACACACCCTGCAAGCCCACAACAGAGTCATACATGTGATTTTGACATGTGGGATGTTAAAAGAGACGTTGGCCCTAACATATGCACATAGGCTGTGTACCATAAAAGCGCTCCTCAAAAGGAGTGCAGGTGTAGTTGTGTGATTTGGAGAGACTCAAATTTCTTTATAGGCATGGCTCCTACAAGGAGATTTCCCATTAAAAGGTAGGCATTAGCACTCATACCTTAGTGCAGATTTTCAGGCTTGTGGCTAATTTGCGTCTTTTTTTTTTTTTTTAATTTTTGACTAAGCTGAGCAGTATATGAGATGTTAGCTCAACCAGGGATTGAACCCTGGAGTAGAAGCTCAGAGTCTTAACAACTGGACCAAAAGGGAAGTCCTTGAATTGCTCCATTCTTATTATGTTTCTAGAATTGTATGATTTATAGATGTCAACTTGGACAGTTTTGACTTGTTAGGAACAAAATGAAGAAGGCAATGGCAACCCACTCCAGTACTCTTGCCTGGAAATTCCCATGGACGGAAGAGCCTGGTGGGCTGCAGTCCATGGAGTTAGTATGAGTCAGACATGACTGAGAGACTTCACTTTTCACTTCCATGTATTGGAGAAGGAAATGGCAGCCCACTCCAGTGTTCTTGTCTGGAGAATCTCAGGGATGGGGGAGAGCCTGGTGGGCTGCCCTCTATAGGGTCACACAGAGTTGGACACGACTGAAGCAACTTAGCAGCAGCAGCAGCAGCAAGCACAAAAATCCAAAGTTGACCATGAGAGACCTCTCTGTGTATTTGTTTACACTTTTGAACTATTAAATCTGTAGCTCTTTTCTTTTGGGCATGAGGAGAAATTGCCCTTATGATTTCTTATGACCTTGGGGTCATCTGCTCTTCTGAAGACCAGTACAACTTTTTGCCCACAAACTCTTGATATTCCTCTAGTCCCACTAGATAATTAGGCATCAGGTGCTGTTTAAACATTTCATTTAATGAAGGATCAGATAAACATCCCAAAGCAGGGTCAAATATTGGGATCAGAAGTTGAGATTTCAGATAACTTTTATGTTTATTCTTTTTCCCTACCCTCTATTCAAGGGTGACAGAGAACAAGGTGGGATAGATGATTGATCTTTTTTTTTAAATTATTGTTAATGTTTTTAATATAAATTTATTTATTTTAATTGAAGGTTAATTACTTTACAATATTGAATTGGTTTTGCCTATATCATATGAAACAAAGTCCTTAGAACCTAGTATCAGTCTGTTTACAGGGTTTCAGTGAAAAAGTAGCTAAAGTGTTAATTTCAAGATTAAGTTCTCTCAGGACCAGTGACTGGATATTTCAAAATCAAAAAGTACATAAAAGTAGGTACAGAGGCAGTAATGATAGAATCCAGTGTTATTCATCTTGTTAAATTACAAGAAGTCCCCTATTAATCAGAGCTTCTGATGTCTAAGTACTGTCACCTCTTTCATTTTGCAGCATGCAAAAATATAACAAACTAGTGGACACTCTCATTCCTTTATAGCCTTCTGCTTTCTTAGTTGTGAATTAAACTGATTTGCCATTTAATATGTGCCAGCACCCAGCCATTTTTCTTGGTCTGCTGCCTATAACTGAATTGCTGCCTTGCTGTTTCCACCCTCAGCATTACCAAGTTATAAACGGGGACAATTCTGACTGGTGTTCCTTAGCATGTGAAATGTTACCAGAATAATGTTTGCTAGTGCCCGTTGGATCAAGGCTCTGCCAGTAATTTTAATGTGAACTTTATTTTCTAGAGTTTGTAAGAGGAACATGGTGGAACTAGAGCTTGACTTTGGACAGATTATATTAGTACAGTAAATCAAATTCATGTTGTGTGTCCTCAAAGACCCCAGAATAAAGTCCATATTTCCATGTATGGCTTTGATGTTCCTCCCTATTCTGATCTCAACCATCTTTTCTGGTTTTAGTGCCACAGTACCTGGACTAACATGGTATCTAACATTGCAGATCCCATTCTCCATCCTGCAGTGGAAGCAATTTTTTTTTTTTTTAAATAACTAAGTTCAGATCCTTACTCAGAATTTTTCAATGATTTCCCGTGGACCTCAGGATAAAGTACTAAATCTAAAACATAGCTTAAAAGGTCATACATGATCTGACACCTTTCCAGTTCTCTACTATCTCCTACATAAGATTTTCAGTTTCTGTAACATGCTATCTTCTTCCTCACTTGATAAACCTCACATATTTTATTTGGCTCAGGACACTCTTCAATACCGTATACACCATGCACACATGTTAATTCACTTCAGTCATGTCCAATTCTTTGAGACCCTATGGAGTGAAGCCCATCAGGTTCCTCTGTCCATGGGATTCTCCAGGCAAGAATACTGGAGTGATGTCCATGCCCTTCTCCTGGGGATTTTCCTGATCTGGATAAAACCCATGTCTCCTGTGGCTCCTGAACTGGGAGGTGAGTTCTTTACCTCTGAGCTATCAGGAAAGCCCATAAATACCATTACCCTTATCTTAGTATCATGCAGGGCTTACCTGGTGTCTCAGATGGTAAAGAATCTGCCTGCAATGTGGGAGATCTGGGTTCAATCCCTGGGTTGCAAAGATCACCTGGAGAAAGGAATGGCAACCCACTCTGGTACTCTTGCCTGGGGAATCCCATGGACGGAGGAGCCTGCTAGGTTACAGTCCATGGGGTTGCATAGAGTTGGACATGACTGAGTGACTTCACTTTCACTTTTTGTTCACTTTTACAGCTATGTTCAGCCGTATGACCAAGTTCTGAACAGTAGGATGTAGTTGCAACCTCTGGGTTATATCATTGAAGACAACAGGTGTGTCTTTGCCTTCTTATTTTCCTTTTGTTTGACAGATGTTACTGAGGAGTCCTTTTAGGGCTATCTCAACCAGACAAAGAAAGACAAGACCTCAGGAGAAACAGAAGAGTGAAGGTGTCCAGAGCCTGACACCATGGAACCCAATATATTTATCACAACTCAGCATTTTGTGGTGCATGTTCACTCTACCAATTCAGACTTTGGCATGCAAGACAAAATATTTCTCTACTTTGAGCCACAATGTTTGAGTCTCAGTATAGACAATGGTAACTGATAAGATATCTTCACTAATAACCAATGTCATTGGCAGTTTTCTAGTTTAATAATGTTTTAAAGAATAAACAAGTTACTCCATGCTCAGTTCAGTTCAGTTCAGTCGCTGAGTCATGTCTGACTCTTTGCAACCCCATGAACTGTAGCATGCCAGGCCTTCCTGTCCATCACCAACTCCTGGAGTCCACCCAAACCCATGTCCATTGAATCAGTGATGTGATACAACCATCTCATCCTGTCGTCCCCCTCTCCTCCTACCCTCATTCTTTCCAAGCATCAGGTCTTTTCCAATGAATCAGCTCTCTCCACCAGGTGGCCAAAGTATTGGGGTTTCAGTTTCAACATCAGTCCCCGCAATGAACACCCAGAATTGATCTCCTTTAGGATGGACTATGTGGATGTCCTTGCAGTTCAAGCGATTCTTAAGAGTCTTCTCCAACACCACAGTTCTGAAACATCAATTTTTCTGTGCTCAGCTTTCTTTATAGTCCAACTCTCACATCCATACATGACTACTGGGAAAATTACAGCATTGACTAGACGAACATTTATTGACAAAGTAATGTCTCTCCTCTTTAATATGCTGTCTATGTTTGGCATAAATTTCGTTCCAACGAGTAAGTGTTTTTTAATTTCATGGCTGCAGTCACCATTTGCAGTGATTTTGGAGCCCCCCAAAAATAAAGTCTGACACTGTTTCCACTGTTTCCCTATCTATTTGCCATGAAGTGAAGGGACCAGATGCCATGATCTTAGTTTTCTGAGTGTTGAGCTTTAAGCCAACTTTTTCACTCTCCTCTTTCACTTTCATTAAGAGGCTCTTTAGTTCTTCACTTTCTGCCATAAGGTTGGTGTCATTTGCATATCTGAGGTTATTGATATTTCTCCTGGCAATCTTGATTCTAACTTGTGCTTCCTCCAGCCCAGCATTTCTCATGATGTACTCTGCATATAAGTTAAATAAGCAGGGTGACAGTATATAGCCTTGACGTACTCCTTTTCCTATTTGGAACCAGTCTGTTGTTCCATGTCCAGTTCTAACTGTTGATTCCTGACCTGCATACAGGTTTCTCAAGAGGCAGGTCAGTTAAAAAGAATAAATTTGACTCAGTTCTAATGAGATGGATGAAACTGGAGCTGATTATACAGAGTGAAGTAAGCCAGAAAGAAAAACATCGATACAGTATACTGACACGTATATATGGAATTTAGAAAGATAGTAATGATGACCCTGTAGGTAAAACAACATAAGAGACACAGAGGTATAGAACGGACTTTTGGCCTCTGAGGGAGAGGAAGAGGGTGGGATGATTTGGGAGAATGGCACTGACACATGTATACTATCATATAAGAAATGAAGCACCAGTCTATGTTCAATACAGGATACAGGATGATTGGGGCTGGTGTACGGGATGATTCAGGGAGATGGTGTGGGGTGGGAGGTGGGAGGGGGCTTCGGCATTGGGAGATCATGTATACCTGTGGCTGATTCATGTCAATGTATGGCAAAACCAATACAGTATTGTAAAGTAGAATAAAGTATTTAAAAAAAAAAAAGCAGATCAGGTGGTCTGGTATTCCCATCTTTTTGCTACTTGAACATTATTTTTTTAGGATGCTAAAATAAGCATGATTGCTACCTTTTTTTACATATTCTTAAATGTCTTAGCTTTCTTTTGGCAGGGTATCAAGTATTGTGTTACTTATTGTTATTTTAGTGTTATTGTGCACTCAAAAATTGTAAATATCCATTGGATCATAGAAAAAACAATAGAGTTCCAGAGAAACATCTACTTCTGGTTTATTGAATACACCAAAGCCTTTGATTGTGTGGATCACAACAAATTGTGGAAAATTCTTAAAGTGATGTAAACACCAGACCACCTGACCTGCCTTGTGAGAAATCCATGTGCAGGTCAAGAGGCAACAGTTAGAACCGGATATGGAACAATGGACTGGTTCCACATTGGGAGGGGATACATCAAGGCTGTATATTGTCACCTGTTTATTTAATTTATATGCAGAGTACATCATGTGAAATGCCAGGCTGCATGAATTACAAGCTGGAACCAAGACTGCTGGGAGAAATATCAATAAATTCAGATATGTAGTTGACACCACCCTTACCGCAGAAGCTTAGCTGGTAAACAATCTGCCTGCAGTGTGAGAGACCTGGGCTTGATCTCTGGATTGAGAAGATTCCCTGGAGAAGGGAAAGGTTACCCACTCCAGTATTCTGGCCTGGAGAATTACATGGACTGTACAGTCCATAGCGTTCGCAAAGAGTCAGACATGACTGAGCAACTTTCACTTCACTTCACTTATGTCAGAAAGAGAAGAGGAACTGAAGAGCCTCTTGATGAAACTGAAAAAGCTGGCTTAAAATTCCACATTCAAAAAAACTAAGATCACAACATCCAGTCCCATCACTTCATGGGAAATAGATGGGGAAACAATGGAAACACTGACAGACTATTTTCATAGGCTCCAAAATCACTGAAGATGGTGACTGCAGCCATGAAATTAATAGACACTTACTCCTTGGAAGAAAAGTTATGACCAACCTAGATAGCACATTCAAAAGCAGAGATATTACTTGCTGACTAAGGTCCGTCTAGCCAAGGCTATGGTTTTTCCTGTGGTCATGTATGGATGTGAGAGTTGGACTGTGCCAAAGAATTGATGCTTTTGAACTGTGGTGTTGGAGAAGACTCTTGAGAGTCCCTTGGACTATGAGGAGATTCAACTAGTCCATTCTGAAGGAGATCAGCCCTGGGATTTCTTTGGAAGAAATGATGCTAAAGCTGAAACTCCAGTACTTCAGCCACTTCAAAGTTGACTCTTTGGAAAAGACTGATGCTGGGAGGGATTGAGGACAGGAGGATAAGAGGACGACCAAGGATGAAATGGCTGGATGGCATCACTGACTCGATGGATATGAGTCTGAATGAACTCTGAGAGTTGGTTATGGACAGGGAGGCCTGGCATGCTGCCATTCATGGGGTCGCAAAGAGTCGGACACAACTGAGCAAATGAACTGAACTGAACTGCCTAAGCACAATGCTTGGCCTATGGTAGAAACTCTGTAAATATTTAAATGAACTGATGCATTTCATGAAATTATTTGGGATATGAACAGACCATATGGGGTGATTAGTGTACACAAGAGGAGTTAAACACTATGCTGAAGTCACCACCTTTCTTTGGAATCAGGATATAGTTTCCATCACCTGGCTTCCCAGGTAGCTCAGATAGTAAAAATCAGCCTGCAGTGTATAAAAGCAGGATTCATTTCTTGGGTCAGGAATATGCCCTGGAGAAGAGAATGTCTACCCACTCCAGTATTCTTGCCTGGAAAATTCCATGGACAGAGGAACCTGGTGGGCTACAGTCCATGGGGTTTCAAAGAGTCGTAAATGACTGAGAAAATAACAGTTTCACTTTACATCAAGCAAAATTCTATGCTTTACATCTTTATCTTCCAGCCTCAGGACCATTATCCATCTCCAAGCAGTTCATCATCTCACTTGTGGATTCATGTGAATTGTATTGTTTTAGCTCCAATCTCTTAACTCCTCATTCTACATACAACTGCCCAGTCACTTTTCCTGAAGAAATACGTTGTAATATTGCTTGTTTGCTCATAATGTCATGATTTACTATCTCTTATCTATAAAATGTGACATTCATTAGCATAGAAATGTTATAAATAAATTAAAATTAGATGTTTTTCTCCTTTATTCTTTGTTTTGTTTTTATTCCAACGGATATTAAATTCTGCTTCTTTTTGCCCCAGGAGAGGAATATGGTTGAGCATAAAGTAGAAGTAACTGTCAAGAAAATTTCCTTTTTGGCTTTTGTTTCCCCAAAGATTAATCCTATTGAATAGAATATACCATGAGTCTAATAGAAAGAGCAGAGAAAAAGAGTGCTTCTGGGGAAGCTGTTTCCTTCTGACTAAAGGGAAAGTTTCCTGAAATGAAGAGGAGAAATAGATCTTTGGGTCCCATGAATGATGAGCATGAGACTATGTTTCTTAACAGTGCCTTGGGGAGAAGGCAAGATTTTAAACAGAAGTGGCTCTAGACTTTATGTTAGTTATTGATCCTCTTCCTCAACCATGACTTGAAAGCAGCAGAGTCAGTGGACTCGAAAGGAACACATGCACTAGAACAGTGTGCTTCCTGATCAATGGCTGGTAACCAAAGGCTTCATCCCAAGATTATGTAGCCCCATAATTCCGACTGTAGTTGGGTACTCCTCTGGTGTGCGATCCTCAAAAATAACTTCAGTTGAAATTCTCACTTATACAACAGGTCAAAGCTTGACATCAAAATTAATTTTAAAAATTAAGGAAGTAGTGCCTGTCTTGTAGACCAGGGTTTATGAACTTTAAATTGTATTCATTACATTGGACATTTCGTTCTACATTATTCAATGTAGTCTATGGTAAAGTCACCACCTGTCTAAGAAGTCTTTTCTTCATATTGCAAGACCCATTTCAAATGGCTATATCTTTGAGTTCCCAAGCAGAATTAATTACAACCTTATCTTTTTTCTCATAGTGAGTTAATGTGTATCTCTTCCATGAAAGCTCTATTATGATAATTATATACTGTTCTTCTTGATTATAGATGAGTGTTAAAAGAGTGAGTTCTATGTCATATTAAGTTCTGTGTCCCTATGGCCTACCCCTGTAACTGGAGCATACTTTGTGCTCTGTAAATATTTGTAAAATTATATTATTATCTTCAATATTATTTTATTTTTTACTTGTAAAAATTTAACCTCATTGATTAATTGTGCAAAAAATATGGGTTATATGCTACTTTACATAATAGAAATGTTCTACCAGAAAACATTTTTATGACTTTGTAATGCTTTCAACTGAAATATTAATGATTATTTGTGGAGACTGCCAAAGGCTTCAAATAAGAAATAAAATTTCAGTGACATAATTCCCAGAGGATAATACTTGTGTTAAGAAAGCTACTGTGGTCTAGGCAGTAATAATGAAAAACAGTAAGACCCAATTTACATCCAGATATAGAAAGCTTAACGGGGACAAATTTGAGCATAACTTAATTAATGCATGATATAAAATTTCTTTTGGTATATATAACCAGTGGGACTAGACAGTTGGAAAGAGAAATTAGATGTATCCTTGGGACTAGAAATGGATTCAAGATAGTAGATTCAAAATTGATTGCTAGAAGAAAAGACCAAGTAAAGTAGCAGATCAGGAGACAATGTTATTGGCAAAATTTTAGCACTGTTGTCGGCTAAAAAATTTGATATCTTAAAAAGTCTGGTTTTCCAGAAAGACTTAGGTGTTAGCAGCAAATAAAGTCAGGAAGCAGGACTCTTGGTAGAAGTCAAGTTCTCGGGAAGGATGGATAATATTTAGGGTCTGTCTGAAGCACTCTTCTGCTACACAGTCTATTCTTTATCCAAAAGTTAGCATGCAATTTCTAAAGTGTAACTCCAGTCCTGTTATCCTAGACCTCCTGCTAAAATCCTTTAATGGCTCCTTGTGGTTCAAAAGGTAAAGTCTAAGCTTCTTAACATGGCTCACAGGCTCTTCACGAAGTGGCCCCTCCTTATCACCTTTCCATCATCATTGCCATTTCCTGCCTTATACTTTATACTCCGTAACATAGAACTAGTGTAAGCTCTTTGATATCAAAATGCTCTGGGTTCAAGTGATGGAAATGGAATTCAAAATGGCTTAAGAAAAAGAAAAATTTCCTGACTCCAAATTTCAAGAGAGGATCAGACATCCAGTCCTTGGAGAGGGCCAGGATGCTGCTATAGGCCTGACCAAAGTGAGGTACTTAAGACATGAACACCACCAGAGCTCTGGTGCACCTCTCTTAACTTTGTCTGTTGCTTAGATTCATCCTCTCTTCTTAATACTAATAAAATGTGTAGGGGACTGAATAATGTCTCCTTTCCCCCTTAAATTCATGTCTATCCAGAAGTTCAGAATGTGACCTTATTTAGAACTAGTGTCTATCCTGGATATGATTAATTAAGATGAAATCATATTGGATGAGGGTGGGCCCCAACTCCAGTACTTTTTGTCCTTCTAAGAAGAGGAGAGGATGCACAGATGTATTCATTACACAAGGGCCATGTGAAGATGAAGGCAGAGGTTGACATGATGCTGCCACAAACCAAGAACACCAAGGTTTGCTGGAAACCACCAGAATCTACAAGAGACAAGAGTCCTTCCTACAGCCTGCAGAGGGAGCATAACCCTGCTGACATCTTGATTTTAGATTCTTGGCTTCCAGAGATATGAAAGAAAGCATTTCTGTGATTTTAAGCCACTTGTTTGTGGTAATTAGTTTTCCCCAGGACACTAACACACTACTTACTAACCTACTTAATGCTGCAACATTACCACATGCCCTTGCCTCTGCTTTTCCTGTAATGAATTATAGTTAATTTTATCTATTATTTGTTGTTTCCCTGGACCCCACCCTGCTTACCCACAAACATGAAAACAAGGATCTTTGATTTGTTCACTGCTCTGTCCTCAGCAGCTGGACAAACGTCTGGGCTAAGGTAGGTACCAAGTACATGAATTGATAGGCTATTCTCAGCAAATATTTGGTGAACTGAAGCTCTTTTTTTTTTTTTAATTGACATTATTGTTGTCTAGACACTAAGTCATGTCTGACTCTTCTGTGACCCCATGGACTGTAGCCCACAAGGCTCCTCTGTCCATGGCATTTTCCAGGCAAGAATACTGGAGTGGGTTGCCATTTCTTTCTCCAGGGAAAACTGACATAATGTATGTTAGTAATGATAACTTCCAGTTATTTAACACTTTGAAAGTTTCAGTTTTCTTGTCATTGTCCCCTTTGATAAAATTTGCCTGGTTCACAGGACTGTGAGGTTATTTTCATTTTAAAGATGAGTAAACTGAGCTTCAGAGGGATTAAAAGCATTTTTCTAAAGTCAACTAAATGGTAATCCATGGGCCATCAAGAATTTCTTCTTGCTCTTCTTTCTAATCCAGAGCTATGTTCTGGGTCCTCCTCTCTGTGAATGCTACCTATAATTTATAACATATAGGACTTTAGGAATCCATGCAGATTTTCCTGATTTGCTGGCAATTTTTAGAATATAAAAGAAATCAAAGGGAGTAGGGCATCCTAAAATGGAATAAGTAATCTACACTTCAAATATACATATCATTGGAAATAGACAGATATGCTGAGATGTGGATATAGTTATGTACATATGTAGTATGTATAATTGTATTTGAAATATATCAGAAAGATAGAAGGATGTTTCTGTATCCTTCCTGGGAGTTCAAACATTAACAAAAACTGAGATATACTGGGTTTGGGGTACCCTTATTATGCAAAAACATACTATTGAGGGCTGTTCTCAGTGTGTTTATTTTTTTCCCAATTTTTAATTTTTATTTTTAAAATTTATTTATTTTAATTGGAGGCTAATTACTTTACAATATTGTAGTGGTTTTGCCATACACTGACATGAATCAGCCATAGATGTACATGTGTTCTTATCCTGAACCCCTCTCTCTCTTTGCTCCCTATCCCATCTCTCTCAGTCATCCCAGTGCAGCAGCCCTGAGCACCCTGTCTCATGCATTGAACCTGTACTGGCGATCTGTTTTGCATGTAATTCAAAGCTATTCTCCCTAATCATGCGACCCTCACCTTCTCCCACAGAGTCCAAAAGACTGTTCTATACATCTATGTCTCTGCTGCTGTCTCTCATACAGGGTTATTGTTACCATCATTCTAAATCCCATATATATGCGTTAGTATACTGCAATGGTGTTTTTCTTTCTGGCTTACATCACTCTGTATAATAGGCTCCAGTTTCATCCACCTCATTAGAACTGATTCAAATGCATTCTTTTTAATGGCTGAGTAATATTCCACTGTGTATATGTACCACGGCTTTCTTATCCATTCATCTGCTGTTAGACATCTAGGTTGCTTCCATGTCCTGGCTATTATAAACAGTGCTGTGATGAACATTGGGGTACATGTGCTTCTTTCATTTCTGGTTTCCTCAGTGTGTATGCCCAGCAGTGAGATTGCTGGGTCATATGGCAGTTCTATATCCAGTTTTTTTTAAGGAATCTCCACACTGTTCTCCATAGTGGCTGTAATAGTTTGCATTCCCACCAACAGTGCAAGAGGGTTCCTTTTTCTCCACACCCTCTCTGGCATTTATTTTCTGTAGACTTTTGGATAGCAGTCATTCTGACCAGCATGAGATGGTACCTCATTGTGGTTTTGATTTAATTTCTCTGATAATGAATGATGTTGAGCATCTTTTCATATGTTTTTTAGCCATCTACATGTCTTCTTTGGAGAAATGTCTGTTTAGTTCTTTGGCCCATTTTTTGATTGGGTCATTTATTTTTCTGGAATCGAGCTGCAGGAGTTGCTTATATATTTTTTAGGTTAATTCTTTCTCAGTTTCTTCCACTGACCAGCATGAGATGGTACCTCATTGTGGTTTTGATTTAATTTCTCTGATAATGAATGATGTTGAGCATCTTTTCATATGTTTTTTAGCCATCTACATGTCTTCTTTGGAGAAATGTCTGTTTAGTTCTTTGGCCCATTTTTTGATTGGGTCATTTATTTTTCTGGAATCGAGCTGCAGGAGTTGCTTATATATTTTTTAGGTTAATTCTTTCTCAGTTTCTTCCTTTGCTATTGTTTTCTCCCATTCTGAATGCTGTCTTTTCACTTTGCTTATATATTTTTTTGTTGTGCAAAAGCTTGTAAGTTTAATTATGTCCTGTTTGTTTATTTTTGCTTTTATTTTCAATATTCTGGGAGGTGGGTCATAGAGGACTCTGCTGTGGTTTATGTCAGAGAGTATTTTGCCTCGGTCTTCCTCTAAGAGTTTAATAGTTTCTGGTCTTACATTTAAATCTTTAACACATTTTGAGTTTATATTTGTGTATGGTGTTAGAAAGTTATCTAGTTTCATTCTTTTACAAGTGGTTGACCAGCTTTCCCAGCATCACTTGTCAAGGAGATTGGCTTTTCTCCACTGTACATTCTTGCCTCTTTTGTCAAAGATAAGATGTCCATAGC